>JAHWFO010002456.1:742162-753518 GCA_023313115.1 Rhysida immarginata
CAAGTGTATGAGAATCTGTGTTGTTTGTGTTTCTTCAGTTTGGTTCTTGATTAGCAATTTGAGGAGTATTCATTAGCGTTGTGTTTATCGTTTGAATATTTAGCTGTTTATCAAATGTGCTGACAGGGACTGCTGTGGAGGCTGTAGGAAAAATTTGATATTTTGATGTTTTGAGTATTTATATATCTATTTTGTTTGATAAAAAAAAAATAGTCATCATTTCTCAGATTTATTTCTATAAGCAGAGTATTGTACTACCCAATTTCAAAGTGAACATAGAGCATTGAGGTAAATTTTTAAATACATCTAAGTATATTAAGTTTTAGATGACACGTTTTCAAATAAACTCCTGTTTTAGATACTGCCTCTTGTGTTGGAATAAGTGCAACTCTAGGTATATAAGCGGATACTGCCTAAAAAGGTTTTCTTTTAACCTCAGTTTTTTAAAGTACGATGGCGTGTTGAACCCAACCTGTATGTTAAAGCTCATCGAAATCGTCAGGCGGATGTGATGATTTACCATTCAGGGTTCGCGCTTACTCGCAATTTACACGTCAAATGAGCATTTTTGATAAAAATTGACTTGTTAAATTTTGGATATCATCGGCCCATATCTTTCTCACCACATTTTAACCTTAATTCATTTTGTCACATGCGGTCTTGTTTAAATTTCTAATTAACTATAGCAGTCAGTAGCTATAAAGATTTTGGATGCACTTAAAAATATGGAAGTTAAAAAAAATCTAAATTTTGACTCACATCTTCTGAAATTTGACTCGCAGTTTTCAGGCTAGGGAGTCAAATTGACTCGTAGATATTTTGCCCTAGCGCGAACCCTGACCATTGCCTTCTGCATGGTTAGTAAACACAACCATACATGATGTAGTGGGATTTGAACCCATGGCTCGATAGTCTTGTGAGCAACAATACCTGTGCCGCACACTTTTAGCCAATGAACCAGTAAACACAGGCACTTAATAAATGTTCTTCTGGTTTGAAAATAAGTTATCTTGCAGATATCAGGTATAAATAAATAAAATAAATAAATATTCAGCCTGACTCAGTCCAGTGCAGGACGTTGGCCTCTCCCACGCTGACCAGATGAGTTAGGAGCTGCATTTTTGAGCTTCTGCCAGCTTTTTATGAAGGCTACAAGGTCTTAGTAGCATCCGGGACCGACGGCTTAACGTGCCCTCCGAAGATATCAGGTATATTCTTGGAAAAATAAAACATCATTTCAAGATTAGCAAAATGTACATCATTACAAGCTACAGTCAATTCTCGTTAATACGAAACTGGTTAATACAAAATTCCGGTTAATAAGAAGACATTTTGTGGCCCGTCCCCGAGAAAGCAATTACTATATCAAATTTTCTGCTTTATACGAACATATTTTCATTAAAATACGGTTTATACGAAGGAAAATTTCATAATTTTATTGAAAAATAGTCCTTTTAGGAACAATTTTAATGATAAAATTTCAGATTTCGAAGTGTAGAGTTAATAAAAATAATTTTCAAAGTCATTTCATATGTGATTGCTTCTGAATTATTCGAATAAATGAATACTCGATTTTTTTAATCAGTCGATACTTTTTATTCGATAATTTTAGTCGATTATTCGATAAAAAAAATATCGGTTATTTAGTCGAATTTTTCAAACTAACGAATCACGTGCTTTCAAACTAACGGGAAATCTGATTCGCGAAATCTGATTGGTTCAGCTATTCAGATCTGAAATCCTGTCACATGGCGCTCAAATCTTTATTTAAACAAGTGCAATATCGGCATTGTTTCAAAATCAATTTTCTCATCGCTACAACGCAGTTATCTAATTTTATTACAGTCAGGAATTTTATTCAATGTCAGCTTCAAGCAAAAGGAAACGAAAGGATCTTTCATTAGATCTTAAGTTACAAATTCTGAATGCAGCGGAAAAACCAAATGCTATAAAAGGGTAGGTTGCTAAAGACTTTGACATTCCACTGTCAACATTATCAACGATACTTAAAAACTCGAAAAAGATAAGACAACAGGCTGAATCGAGTCCGAAAAGAAGAAAACGAATGCGAAAAGCAGCACACGAAAACATGGAAACGGTACTTTTAACATTGTTTAAACAAGCAAGTTAACGTTTTTTCTATTCCGGTATACATGTACAATACAGTGCTGTAGAAATTACTGTAAACTTTTTTTCTATAATGTACTGTTCGCTGTATTTGTTTTAGGCTCAACAAAAGAATATTCCCATTAGCGGCGATATTCTAAAAGAAAAAGCTAACCAGTTTGCAAACCAGCTGAACATTGAAAATTTCGCGTGCTCTAGTGACGAAACAACGCTGACGAAACCGCCCTATTTTATAATCTTCTGCCCGAGAAATCTTATCATTTAAATTCAATCTGCTCCATCAAATCAGAGAATGTTAGAATTGATGGAGGAAATTAAATCTTATATATTGTACAGTCAGGATGTTCCTGAAGAATTATTTATATTATATTGTAAAGTCAATAGTGATTTAGAAAAAAAAATTGTTTTAGCGCGAAACCAAACTGTAATTACAGATTTTTTTAGGAGAGATGAATAAAAATTATTTCTAACTTAAAGTACTCTATTTCCGTGCTTATTTCATAACACTTTTAGTATTGTTGGTTTATACGAAATACGAATAATACGAAAAAATTTCTTGGTCCCCAAGATTTCGTATTAACGAGAATTGACTGTATATCTGGGATGTAAATTCCGAAAGCTATGAATAAGTAAGGAAATTGACAAAAACCAACGAAATTGTGGATAATGCTAGAATAAATGGAAGGTTGTGGATACCACTACCCTCAAAATATATCTCTGATAATCTATATTTTATGGATTAGTGGTCTCTACATCCCTCCATTTATTCTATGTGTCAGTGTTTAAAGGTGTAATACTACTGATTGTAAAGTTGAACTTAAGTTATGAAGCAGAAAATTTCACTTAAATTACTATAAAAATATAATTTTTTTTTTAATCCTCAGCAACAAGTAAACAAATAAAATTAATTCTGAACTTCATTAAAAATTATACATAATACAGTTGAGTTGATCCCAAATGGTTGGTACTTGGATTATTCTGGATATGGGGCTTTTCTGTAATTTGGAGAACTAAGGGCCAGTACATTATCTACTACTTCTTCTTCTTCTTCTTCTTCTATGAGAGCTCCGTGGATCCGCCCAGGATCCTTGGTTGTATTAACCTAAATTCAAAGAGAATGGACATTAGATACGATAGCTTCTTTTTTTTTTTTTCCTCGAGATGTTTTGTGAAGATATGTGTCTGGCATTGGTTTCCGTGTGTGAAAATGAACAAAATGTCGAGTGCGGAGGAAAAAGAAAAAGCGATCCGAGAATTTCCCCAGTAATTGGGGATTGAGGGGGAGGGGGGGGGGCTGCGGGAGTCTAAGAAGGAGGAGTCAAAGGTTTCACCATATTACTGGATGCACAGACGACTATGGGTTTGGATATGGATTTGGGTTTGGGTTTGACTATGGGCTTGGGTTTAGGATTGGGATTGTTTTTGTATTTGACACTGGGATTGAGTTTAGATTTTAGAATTGTTATTGTAGTTGGTTGTTTGGCTTGGCTAAGGTTGGTCTAGGTTGGAAAGATTTAAATTGAAATTTACATTGAAAAAACTTAAATTGAAAAGATTGGAGGGATTGAGAGATTTGGGAGATTAGGGACAAGTAGATTCTGGTCAATCTGGACATTTACTCATGATTGGCTGTAATATAATTAGATTGTCTAACGATTGTTATTTTGTAACTGTTTAGTGATTTTTCTAGGCGTTTTTAGCCTGGCGCTGCGCCCGGCCATTTTTCGTTGCGCCCGGCATTTTTTTATTGCGCCCGGCCATTTTTCGTTGCGCCCGGCATTTTTTAAAACAGTAGTCAGTAATAGATACTAATCTGTACAAACAAATTTCTTTACTTAAACGCCTCCCTCCTCTAGAGCCGTGCGCAACGATCACGTGTTTCCTGTCGTTCGCAGCCACGTGATTAATACTTCCGGTACAGAGCATTGAAAAGCTCTGTTACCCTATGGTTCCGTGTCCAACAAAATGTTGAATGTACTTTCATACGTTCTCTTTGTATTTTTATCCAGGTTCTGTATTAAATTTCAAGCATTACCTGGCAAAATCTACTTCCGGTATTTTGGCAAGTCTCGCTGTTGGGACTACTTCCGGTATTTTGGGAGGTCCCATTTTTAGGGCTACTTCCGGTGTTTCCACTGGAGCACCCGGTTATACATATTTTCTAAAAAAATCACTACTGTTGCTGTTGTATTTGCAGTTGTTGGGTGTGTGTTTGTTGTTGTGTGTGTATTTGTTGTATAAGTAGTTTAATGGGAGAAGAAAATTGGCGGAGCAAACCCGATATGATTAGAAATGCTTTTAGCTCCAGGAAGATTATTCGTGGAGGTGGGCTTTCTCCACTGTGAATAGCAGTAATTTATCTATTGAATGTATATCTATTTTCAGAGAGATGAATGTAATTTAAATTTTTTTAATCCTCAACAAGTAGACAAATAAAATTAATTCTGAACTTCATTAAAAATTATACATGATACAGTTGAGTTGATCCCGAATACTCGGTACTTGGATTATTCTGGATAAGGGGCTTTTCTGTAATTTGGAGCACTAAGGGCCAGTTCATTATCTACTTTCTCAGCTCCTTTTTCTTCTTCTTTCTTCAAGGCCCTTACTCCGTTATTAGATTCTTCGGAGGTAGCCCATTTCCTGCATGGGGGGAGAGAAAAACAAAAATCAGGAAAAATTGATCAAGTTAATATCCCGAGATATTAAGATTATTCAGGGTTCGTTAGAGGAATGCTATCATGGAAAGTAGAGTACTTTAGCTAATTTTATTGGGGACATAATACGATGGTATATATTTGAAGTAATTAAAAAAGCCTTGTTTGGAGGAGGATGTTTCTTTTATGGTTAGATCGGAGATTAGTAATCAGTAGAATCGTGGGAGTGTGAAGGGGTAGTTTCTTTTTTGAAATCTGTTTTGGAGAATTTTTTGTTGCTGAGAGTAATGGATGCAGTGGAAGATAATATGGGCTAAATCCTCTCGTTCTGCATGGTTGCAGTTACAATTGGGGCTGTTTATAAGATTTAATTTGTGTACATAGCTTCTGCTAGGGAAGTGACCACTTCTCATCCTGATCAGAAGTGCAGAATTTTTCTTGGAGAGGTGGGGTAGATTCAGGGAAGCTTTGTTTAAGATCTGGAGATGAAGTTTTAAGTGGTAACCAGCAGTATTATTTTTCCAAGATAAATTCCACCGCCGCATAAGATTCTTTTTCAGCGATTTTTCAATATCACACGAGGGAACTGGGAGGACTATTGTGTCGCCATACCGCCGGCCATGATCAGCCAGGAAGTCAGCCATGACGTTACCCTTTATATTTTTGTGGCCAGGGCACCATAAAAAATTTATAACAATTTTATGAGTGAGTAAATTAATGATTTGGGAACAGATAGAAGTGATTGGAGATGCTAAGCGATGCTGTGAGGGGCTTAGTTTTGCTTTAATAGCAGTTAACACACTTTTTGAGTCTGAGATAATTATAATTTTTTTAAAGGGTTGTAGGGTGTCTAGGTCTTTATGGCTGTTATCTTTATGCACTTGGTGGATTATGTGTAGGGCTTTTACAATCGCCCAAGCTTCTGCTGTGAAAGATGATTGGATGTTTTGTAATTTATACGAAGTATATAGATCATTATCCGGGTTGTAGCCAGATATTTGGAACAGGAGGTCGTAAGAGAAAGGAAGAGTAATCTACATACAGTTTTAATGCTACTTCAAGGTGAGTTGTATCAGGTTTTTATGCCAGAGCAATCAATGGGGAAGACATGTTAGTCCGCCATCTTGTCGGCAACCTCTACTTTCTCAGCTGAGACTTATCAACTGAATGTTCAGCAACAATCCAATGACATTGTTGTAAACCCAAGTGTTTCTCAACTCAACAATGTAAATCCATTGTTGCCAAAGACTCAGTTGAGAAGACTCATTTAAGAAGTAGAAAATGAACTGGCCCTAAGTCTTAGAATTAATTGAATTACATTGTGTAAATTGGGTAGTTGAATTGATTATTAAGAGTTCGTGCTCCAAATTACGGAAATAATTCTTAACCACAATATCCCAAGTTACGAGCATTCAGGATAAAAAGTCCTATATTGTATGTTCTCTTTATTAAAAAAAAAATTAAACTGAAAAAGCATTAAAAAAAGTTTTAAAAACTTAATTTCCGATATGTAAAAAGTCCAGTGTTTGTAATGATGTTCACCGTATATTTCTATGTAAAATTCTAAAATTTGTTGAGAACAATCTATGCAGAAGTCCAATGTTTGCAATGATGTTCAATATAAATATCAAACATAGATGAGGATGTTCCAACATAAATTCCAAATGATTAAAACTATTAAAATGTATTAAAATAATTTCTTCAAAGTTCCATGATAACCATTATCATATGTCCAGAGAAAATTGTAATATAGAAATAATGATTTATAACATTGGTTATAATAAACATTGAAAAACCAATAGACTTAAATAACTTGAAAAAATAAAATGAAAGTTAACAAAATGTGAACGTCTTTGAAGAGTTGACCTGTTTTTCTTGGTCAGTCTGATAATAAAATAGCAAAATAAAAACATTGATTTTATATGAGAACAGTAGAGAAAAGAGTAAACAAATAATTAGTATTTTTTAATTTTAGTGCTATACTTTAATGATCATTTTTGATTTATAATCACTTTGTGTATAGAATCTCATTACTACAAGGTGAGACCAGAAAATTTGTGAATGACTCTGAAAAACAAACAGGGACAGATATTTCAGAGATGATACAGTACTGTCCTTCAAAGTAAGCCCCCATGGCCACAATACACTTTTGACATCGTTCATACAATTGTTGCATGGTGTGTGAAAAACATTTTTTCTGTACTTCTTGAAATTCCCTTGTCACAGCCATTTGAATATCCGGAATGTTGAGAAATCTGTGTCCTTTCATTGTTGATTAGGAAAAGCTCACGAACACATTTAATATTGTAGTGCTAGTGGTTGGCCTTCACGTCGTGGATCATCTTCAAGGGTTCTTGTCCTTTATGGAAATGCTTAAACCACTCATATACACATTTTCGAGTCACAAGGTCTTCACCGTACACTAGATTTAATATTTCATGGGTTTCCTTTGCATTTTTACCCAATTTAAAACAGAATTTCACATTGACTCTCTGTTCCATTATCAGTGATAAACACACTGCACTGTAAACACCATTGCATGAACATACGCTTGACAACAATGGTGAAGGCATGTTTGCATGTCTTAGCCGAGATACAGAAGGACGCCTTGCACATGTCGCTGCGAGTCGGACATTTCCCATTATGACATTATGGAGCTGTTTACCGAACTTTCCGGTCTCACCTTGTATTATGTCGTATTTCTTCAAAAATAATTTCTTTATACTTTCTTAAAAATGGGTTTCATTTTTTATTCAATTAATAATTTATCACTTTTCAGCCACCACCTTATCGAATTTTACATCAAACGCCAAGTTCTGAAATAAGTTATAGTAAGTCTAATAAAAAAAATTTAGCAATATGATTTTATTTTAATGTTGTAATTTTGAAAAGAAATGGTTTGATTAGTTTGAATTTTTTTTTTCTAGTTATTGCTTGTTCTTTGACTAAGCAAGAGATAATCAAAGATTGGGAATGGTTGGAAAAAAATCTTATGGAAACATTGGGTAAGCTGGATATTTGAAATGCCCTAATTGAACTACAGTATTATTGTTTCAAAACAGATAGAATCATAAGATTACTTACTGTCATTTATTTCAGGCACATTTGACAATGAAAATGAAATCACCGAGTTTGTACGTTGCAAAATTGAGAGTTTATGTGCAAACACTGTTGGAGAAACATTTTACCCAGATGGTGAGAATTTTAAAATACTTGATAATTATAAAAATGCTGTTGTCCCTCCCCAAGTCAGCATTCCCTAATTGTAAATTCTCTAGCCAGCTATTTTTCCAAAAAATCCAAAATGGTGACTGATGATTACAAAGAAGTAATTTTTGAACAAATTTGGTATTTTCCCCTAGAAAATTAAAATGGCAACCTACTATTATAATTGTCTTCTTATGATGAAAGAAAGATTACAGTATATTATTTAAGTAGGCTTAAAAATTTTCTTCGAAAGCTGATGAATTACCTTTAATTAATGTGGTGAGATCATGGTGATTGCTATGTAGTAGTAGGGTTGATGTTTTATCCCTTTCTTTGCTGCTGACAGGTTTGTATATCTATACAGGTTCTCATTTTGTCATGGGAATGGCCATATCATTTGCATGGAATGAGTGAGTTATGAGTGGCTGACCAGTCCCTGGCACAAAAGAAAAAGGAAACTGGTAATATATGTGCGTTTCGATTGTAGATATCTTGTTTATTCAGAGTTCCTGAAACCATGGCAGCCAACACCTCACCTATAAGTTTATTTGTTTCTTTTCAAGGATATGTTATAGTGTTTACATAAAGGGTGTCCCAATAAGAGCACCAGATTTAGGTTTGTAAGAAAATGCATCATTTATTCAAAAAATGCTGACATTTTTATTTCAGTAAAAAGTATACGTGCTACATTTAATTGTGGAACACAATATCCAACAAAGTCCCCATAACTCTCGCTTTTATTGGAACAACAATGGGCATAATTTAAATCTGGTGCTCTTATTTTGACACCCTTTACAAGGATTTACTGTAATTTTCGGGATATAATACGCAGGGAAAAAAAAAAAATAAAAGTTAAAAAATGTAAATATTTATATTATTATAAAAACATGATAACAAACGCAATGAAGATAAGATTTAAAAAAAAAATATATATATACATTTTGGAGGGGGAGGGAGGGAGGGTCAAAATGGGGAAGGGGGTGCATATTATATTCCAAAAATTACTGTAGTTGGTATTTAAGTTTGATTAATTTGTTTGGTAAAGTGATCATCTTTTGCATTTTTGTATCAAGAAATTATGAGAAACCCAATCACAATCAGTTTAAATTATAAATAAGTATTATTGTATATTGAATTATATGTAGAGGAAAAACTTCACCTGATGTTTCAATTATGGCAAGAAATGCTGGGAATAAGGTTGTGACATTACCTGTAGCTATAACAGTATACAGTGGATTCTCGTTTTTACGTATCTCTGGGGACCAATAACATTTATTCGTAAAATCCCATCTTCATAAAAACCAGACCAGAAAATTTGAGAAAAAATGATTTAATTGCACAATAAATAATTTTTTACAGTTTTTTTAAGATAAATTAATAACAATTTTAAAAATCAAATAAAAGTCAATTTGATTTTTGAAAATAGTTTAAAATTGTTGTTTGTTGCAAATTTGCATCTGAATTTAATTCCTTCTCAATATGATTTGATAATTCAAAAAAAACTTCCAAAAATTTTATCTGGGGGATTTTTCAGAGAATATAAATGTTTTTGCAGTGTATTTAAAGATTTTTTAATGTCCGGTGATGTTGTTATGGGTTCATCTTGAGCTTCTTTGTTGTCTTTATCATCCATCTCGTCTTCGATGCCGCCATCTTTGATTAAATCACAGACGAAGTTACCACTACCAACAAACTCAGAAAATTTACTATTGAATTTCAACCTACTTTTTAAGTTTTCCCATGCTTCGAATTCTTCGAAATCGGTATCACTAATGTCTGCTTGACTTTCGCAATCGACTGGCTCAACAACACTATTTTCGACATTTCCGATATCGAAAGTGAAACCAGCTTACGAATCAATTTTCTCATATCGAAACTGTCTCATAACACAGCATAAACATGTTTAAATAATGGAAGCAGAATGATTCATTTGCTACATGACCAATTCGAGATAGATATCCTTTGCTTAACAAAAAAGCTTAAAATGATTGGTTTAATTAATGAAAATTTTACTATTAATTACTGTTGATGGCTTCGTAAAAACCATATTTTGTTTTAAAAATACTTTGTAAAAATGACGGTTTATTACAAGAAAAGTACAAAATAGGGGTTGGGATTTCAGAATTACTTCGTAAAATCCATAATTTCGTAAAAACTAGAATCCACTGTATATTATAGGAGACCCCTAAAATTTCAGTCCACATTATATTCTTGCAAATAATCTCAGTCCACATTTGCTGATACTTCTCATTTGCCTCTGCCATCCTGCACTCCATTTCTAAAAAGATTAGAAACCCTGAACTTGAAAAGGGTTAAAGGGTGTAACACCTACAGAGAATCAGATAGATCCAATATCTAGAGTTGGAGATGATTTCTATGAAAAAAAAAGGAGACCAAAAACAAAAAAAAAACTATAACAAGGTAATAAATATTACCATTTGAAGGAAATAAAATGAGCAAAATTATGCTTCTTCCTTTTTTATTTTTTAAAAATCTGCAATGATTGCTTTGTGCATTTGTACAGAAATATGATAAAGAAAATTACAATTTAAGGGAAGCATAGCATGTTTTTTAAGATTTTACTTGATTTAATGCTATACATTCAATATCCAGGGTGATTCAAAAGTCCAGAAAAACTTTAAAACCCTATAATTCGCACATGAATGCAGATACAAAGATTCTGTTTGCACATAAACGATTGAAATGAAATCTGATATTTTTTCCAGGAAAAAAAAATAATACTAGAATTGTCCAGTTTTTGACCAACAGATGACGTCAGGTTACAGCCATCAGTTTATGCACATTTTCAGACGGTATAAAAAGAGCAGCACACTGAATGATGGACGGCACATTAAACATTTATAAGCAGATAGTAAATCTGGCATCTTACTGTCTGAAAATGTGCATAAACTGATGTCTGTAACCTGATAACGTTATCTGTTGGTCAAAAACCGAACAATTCTAGCATTAATATATATTTTAATTGGAAAATGGTCCCTGGAGGATTTTTTCACGCCATTACCTCCGATATTGATGAATAAATAGAGAAAAATAGTAAAGAAATATTTTTCTCTAAATACTTATTTTACCTGGAAAAAAATCAACTTCATTTCAATCGTTTCTGTGTAAACAGAATGTTTTTATCTGCATTCATGTGTGATTTATTGAGTTTTAAATTTTTTCCTGACTTTTGGATCACCATGTACATCAATTATAATATTGTCTGCAACGTGAAATAGTCAAGATTCTCAAACAATTTTTTTACGTTTTAATGTGTAATTTTATTTTGCTTTAAAATATTATCTCTGAATAATAATAATAATAATAATAATAATAATAATAATAATAATAATAATAATAATAAT
>JAHWFO010002456.1:755449-770611 GCA_023313115.1 Rhysida immarginata
TACACTGTAAATATAATTAATAATATTCTTTCCATCTATAATATGCTACTTTTATAAATTTAAAAGAGCTCAACGCGTTTGAATCCATTTCGGCACCGTATTAAAAAATGTTGGGATATAATAGTTTCTTAGCTTTTTACCATAATTATTCATAATTCGTGAAACATTAAAGGTTTGCATATTGCGCAAATTATGTGTGTTTATATTTTTATACAGCCAGCTACTCTTAAAAAAATTTTGCACAAAGATGATATACTCATACAGATCTTGAAATTTTAAGATTTTTAGCTTTTTGAATTTCTTATTAGTGTCTAATCTGTCATATATTGAATTTGTGCCAATTAAATTTATTATTCTTATTTGTAATTTTTCAACTTCCCTCGCAGCCGATGAGAATCTATAAATTGAAATACCATATCGCATCCTGGATTCAAAGTATGCTATGTATAGTAATTTTCTTATTTTTACAGGACAGAACCCTATTACATAGTACATCATAAATATAATTTTCCGTAATGTAGCACATAAATTTTCAATACGATTTCTCCAACTTAAATTAGAATCAAAAATGAGTCCTAAATATTTCAATTCTGAGGCTTCACGAATTACATCACAGTTACAATTAATTTGGCATAACAATTTGTCTTATGAACTTTAATTCTTGTATTAAACATCAGTTCGTATCTTTTATTTGGTACTTTAAATTTCATAATATGCATCTTCATTACATTTAAACTTAATCTATTATTTTTAATCCAATCAACAACATGGGATACATTTTTTTGACATTCAGCCAATAATTTAGCTTCATCTCTATGAACAATTGATAAAACAATATCATCCACATATAAATAAATTTTTCCATATTCAATATTTAATGGTAAGTCATTCATAAATAAATTAAATAACATTGGGCTTAATAATGATCCTTGAAATACACCACATTTTACTGAAGTGCTACTGCTGCATCTATCCTTCATGCAAACTTTCTGTGCACGATTGCTCAAAAAGTTTCTTAATAACAAACTCATATTACCGTATATACCCGCGTATAGGCTGAATTTTTTTTCCCAAAAAATGACCCCTAAAAACCACATTCGGCCTATGCGTGGGTCAGAGTTGATGAAAACTCTTATAAGTGGAGTTTACAAAAAACTAAGCAATAATTTTATTTATTAATCCGTTTAGATTTCATTTATTAACCCTTTCACTGCATAAATAAATTTCTGATAAGATAAAAGTATTATGAGAATCTCTAAAACGCTGTGGCGGCCATATTGGAGAAAGTATGAGAGGGGGAGGGGCTTCAAACGAAACCAGCGCATTTTTACGTGTTCTGTCATTCCAATACATACAGTAAATTAGTGGTGTGCGATCCATCGATGGTTTTGTTCGTCGTTCAATGGAAATTTTTACAAAACATCGATTGCCAGCGATGGTGGTTTACAAACCATCGATGGAAATTCCGATTGTACTTCGATGGTAAATGGTTGGTTAAGTCAAATCACCAATCAGTCACTAGACTGCGTTAGCTAGGAAAACTGCTAATTAAATACATTAATCTAAACAGTATTCAAAATGGAATATCGAAGCATCGAAGATTCAAGAAAACTAAAAAATTCGATTTCGAAACAGTTTGAACATCGATACTTTAAGCCTACTGAAAGATGATCGAAACAAAATTGAAACCATGATCAAAAAATGGTTTATAACATAAAATACTTGAAATAATTTTTTTGTATCTGCTACGCATTGTAAAGATTATATACCGTTAAAATTTGATTGAATTCCAACAAAAAGTTTTCAAGTTAATCATTCAAATCATAACGCGTTTACTTTTGAGTACTAACCAGCACTTGTTACAATTTTCACTGCATAACTCCGAAACTTCTCGTTGGAATTCGATCAAATTTTAACGGTATACACAGTCTTATGTACCCTGTTATTCCTCCAAGTTTCATTAATCTAGGCTTTACAGAACCTGAGTTATTATTTGGAGTTCGGTCATTTGCCCCAAACTGCCGCATGCCTTTTGAACATCGATAGCCTATTATCTCAAAGCGCATAAAATTTAATATATCTTGTACAAATACATACAAATACATTAATTTTCAACTTTTCGGAGAGTCGGATGAAGAAGATGCTACTTTTGATGGTTTTTCCACACAATGATTTTCTTATTATAAATTTAATGTTTTTGTAATAAAAATTTTTTCCCCTCATGCGTTGCATTTTTTTCCCTTTTTTGCCTCGGCCTATGCGCGGGTCAAGGCGTTTTTCCACTTTTTGGGCTCAAAAACAGGGCGTCGGCCTATGCGCGGTTCGGCCTATATGCGGGTATATACGGTACCTTGACTACCATATTTTTTGCATTTAGCTATCAATATTTCATGATCAACAGTGTCATATGCTTTACATAAATGAAAAAAACCACAGTGGCATATAAACCATGATGAAAAGCTTCATTTAATTCATCTGTTATATGTGATAATAGCATTTGAGTACCTTTCTTTTTCGTGTACCCATATAGTTGAGAATGCATTATATTATATTTATTAAAAAAGGATTCAAGTTCATTTAATAAGAGGCATTCCAAAATTTTCATTAGAGATGACGAAATCGCTATTGGTCTGTAATTTGTATATTCCATTTTTGATCCTTTCTTAAAAATAGGTCTAAGTTTAACTATTTTCATCTGATCAGGAATTTTGCTAGAAATAAGAATTCTATTATAGAAATAGGTTAGAGGTTTTAACAAACATTTCAGATTATATTTAATGTCTTTCATTCTAATTTTGTCATATCCCGCACCCTTATTTGGTGACAATTTTTTGATAATGTTGTCTATCTCTCTCTCTTCTACTTCACTTATAACAATTGTGTTAAATATATCCTTGATTTTTTCTGTCAATTATTATGGATATTTTATGGATATTAATTTTTATTAACATGAATATGAATTGTTCTCTTTTTATCTTTTGAATTTAGAAGATGATTCCTATAAATCATCTTTTTTGAAGTTTCATCGTCTTTTCAATCTCCCTCAAGAAAAATTAGTGAATTGTAAGTATAACTAAACAACTCCACTTACTTGATTTTTATAAAAGTACCTAGATGGGAAAGGAAAAACTTTAAAAGAATGTAAAACTAGACTAAACACTAAATTGAGATTAACTAAAAATTATAAAAACAAAAGATGGCATTTTTTTTCTTTTTTAGATGGTAATTTGGAAAAATAAAAATTTTCTAAGTGTGATCTAGGTGATACAGTGAGCAATATTGAACACTGTATTTCTTTGAATAATAGCCATCTCCATTTTATTGCCACCCTCAAATAGATGCCATGTCATAAAAGTTAAAGTGAATTAAACGCTGCCCTCAAACTCTCAATTTTTTTTCTTATTGGAAAATTAATTACCAATTTATTATTTAAGAAATTTTTTATTATTAAGGTATTTTATTAGAAAATACAGGTATTTTATTAGAAAACAAATATAAATATCAAATATTTACCCATAAATTTTAAAAAAATTAAAAAAAAAAAAAAAAAAAAAGGGGGGGAGCAAGAACGTGACATAAATCACAATGAATGTATTTAACGCCGCCCTTAACTAATTGCCTCACTCCAAAAAGTTACATGTTCCGCATCGTTTATTCAAAGAAATATGATATGTGGATTCTTTTTAAATTAACATTTTAATTTTTACATATAATTTTTATACAGGGTAAGGCATTTATCTTGAGACAACTGAACATATCTGAAACTAAGCTTTGTACGAAAAAATGTCCAAAATCAAAAGGGAATTATTTCGCAGGGGAAATTCATTACTGTGGGATCCATATTGTCAAGTATCATATTATGTAATCTAGAATAAAAACGAGTCAGAGAAATGATACAATAGAATACTTTAATGTGCCTTACGCGTTTTGGTATTTCACCATCATCGGAGGCTAATATCACTACAAAGAGAAACACTGCCAGAATGATCGCCCCTTATTACTCAATAACCAGACTACATTTGAATGGGAAGATATCCTGGACATCCTTATTGAAGCCAACAAGAAGCCCAGAACCGGATGAAGCCAGGAAAGCTCTCTACTATACTCGATCCATCGTAAGCTTGCGCGGGATGTAAACAAAAGCACATGGTGAAGTGCAATTCTATTGGCTGATTGAGCCTTGCAACTTCCGTGTTCCTGGGCGCACATGAAAATGTAGTTCACAAAAGAAAACGGGAAAACTGACTTAAAACTGTAACAATCAGTTCTGAAAACAACTAAAATCATTAAATGTTATTCATTGGGATAAAAAAGATAATAAATTACACATAAATTGATCATTTTTTAAAGAAATATATAAAAAAAAATAGACACAGGAGAAATCGACAACTCTCATACCAAACAACAGGACAGAAATCACCATCATGGGATTAAGGGATTAAGTGATTAAACTACTCCATGGAAAAGATTAAGATTGTTGTGCAAGAAAGAAAACATGTATCTGGGAGCCCCAAACACATTTATTTAAAATTTATTCTTCATGTAATTTATTGAAAAATCAACGATATTTATAAAATTGATAATGATTATTCGAAAAGCAATTTAAGACCGAACATAACACAATCCGAGACAAACTGAATACAGTACATGGCGTTTATATGTCTTACAGCCAAGACTTTTATTTAAGATTTATTCCTTGTGTAATTTATTCAAAAAATCAACGATATTTATAAAATTGATAATGATTATTCGAATAGCAATTTAAATAGCAATAGAAATTGTCATATACTATTGTTTCAACAATCATTCATTGTTAATTTTTTTTAAAAAGCTTTAATTCCAACATCTGAGATGATTTTATGATGGATAGCAAAAATAAAAAATTGCACTTTCCTGCTATACTTTGGACCTCTCTACATAATTCAATATATATTTTTTGTTTAATAATTATTTAATATATAATTTACAATAAATAATATGTCATAAAAAAAAAAAAAAAAAAAAAAAAAAAAAAAAAAAAAAAAAAAAATGTTTCAATGTTTTTTGATTAAATCATATATCGGATGATTTCCATAAATTATTTTTCATACATAATGTTTATAAAATAAATTTATAAAATAAATATTTTATATAAATGTCTTTCTTGCTATAGCTTTTAATTAAAATAGATACTTTTTCTTTTTAATAAATAGTAAAAAGCCCTAAAGACTTTCAATTGAATCTTTTGAGGACATAAGGGATTAGTGAATTAAAGGATTAAAGGATAGAAAGATAGGGATTCATCTGGTCTTGCCAAGCCATGTGTATCAGGGGGAAGCTAAATTGAGTCCTCCAATCACAGGAGCCTGCGAAGGGATACTTGGTGATTTCGTGGTGATTTTTTGTTTACATCCTGCGCAAACTTACGATGGACCGAGTTTAGGTCCGCATTTCTCCGACACTGAATCCGCCAATCATATAAATTTTTTCAATAATTATTCTTATCAACTCATTCAATTATAAATTCCGCCAATCATAAATTGTCCCATAGCATATTTTTCTGTATATAAGCCGGCCCCGGCCAGCCCACTCTTTGTAGCGATATTAGCCTTCGATGATGGTGAAATGCTGAAAAGCCGAAGGCACATTAAAATATCTACCGTATCATTTCTCTCACTCGTTTTTATTCTAGAAATTCATTAGTTAAAAAATTACCCCCCTCCCCTTGTGAGGGGGGGCTGGGGGGAAGGGGTAACTTTGAAATCTTAAATAAAAACCCCTATTTTTAATGGTATATTCAGATTGTACACAATATTCGAGAAATGTTTTATTCTTGGTGTTTTTTCAATTGATCCAACCGTTTAGGAGATAGAGGTCCTGAAAGTGTGGAACTTTTAAAGTTTTGAACCAGATTTTATCGATGAAGACAAAGAGAGAGTGGGTCTTACAGACATTCCTATTCTACTTTTTAATGGTCTTTAAGAATCCGAAGTCAGAATTTCAAAAATGCAATATTTTTCAATGCACACGCATAGACTCTGTCTTCATAGGACTGCTGCCCCCAAAAGTTTACTTGTGTAATAAAAAATTTTGAATTTTTGAAATTCTGACTTCGGATTTTTAAAGACCATTAAAAAGTAAAATAGGAATGCCTGTAAGACCCACTCTCTATCTCTTTGTCTTCATCGATAAAATTGGGTTCAAAACTTTAAAAGTTCCACACTTTCAGGGCCTCGTATCTCCTAAACAGTTGGATCAATTGAAAAAACACCAAGAATAAAACATTTCTCGAATATTGTGTACAATCTGAATATACCATTAAAAATAAGGGTTCCTATTTAAGATTTCAAAGTTACTCTCTCACAGTTGGGGGGGAGGGGTAATTTTTTAACTAATGAATTTCCCCTGCGAAATAATTCACTTTTGATTTTGGACACTTTTTTGTACAATGCTTAGTTTCCGAGATATTCAGTTGTCTCAAGATAAATGCCTCACCCTGTATTATGAATATACTTAAACATTTTCAGGAGTCAATGTGAAACATGTATTCAAATAATGACAACTAAGGGTGTGTGCATATGTTGCCAATTCTTATGTAGAAATACATATACATTAAATGAAAAGAGGATTGACTACTCCTGTATTTGTATGGATGAACTTTTTTTTTAAATTTCAGATTATTCATGTAGTCACTGGAAAGGAAAAGTGCCAAGACAAGGATGGATGTATTTGAGTGTCAATTATTTATGTTTTTATTCCTATTTATTGGGGAAAGAAACAAAGCTTGCTCTACGTTGGACAGATGTGCTGGTAAGGCTGTTGCTTTCATGAAATATTTTATTATTTTTGATGTAAAAAATTTATAGCAGGGAATTGATGATATTTTCCCCCTCTGGTTTTCACCCCACTCTACATACCGTTCATATATTCTGTACACTGCAGTTTCATCAAAGATTGAACTGATTCAAATCTATTGTCTTCGCCTGCAATCATACAATCCCTTTGAAAATAACAAATTAAAGACAATTGCAAGGGCTCGGTTTTTTATCGAAATACTATAATATTTTCTAATTCCATTTAAAAATAATTAAGACATCGAAAGCAGGAGTATCTTCTGCTGTTGTTTGAATTGGTTTTTCCCATTCTGGACTGCGGTGTTGTATAATGGAGGTATCAGTGCGCGCAAAATATGAAAAAAATTCTCCTTTTATGCTCCAGTGCTCTGAGTAAGTCTAAATATCATTTTTTTAATTAGATTCTGATAAATATTTCTGCCTATTGCTAGAAAATAAATGTAGGAGTTGAAATATACGAGAGGCGATTGATAAATAAGGTCTCCACAGCTGTAACTTTTTTATTTGTTAACTGATTTTCAAAATTCTTTTTGTATCTTATACTCACATTTGTCCTCTATGTAATGCACTATTCACTTTTCGACATAGTCCCCATCCCTTTCCACGCATTGCGCCAACGCGTGACTAGTTGGGTGAACCCGTCGGAGAGGAATTCCGGGGTTGTTGTCGACACCAGGATTGAATGGTAGCTTTGGACCCTCTTCTGGAGTACGATAACGTCCACCCGCACACGAGTCACCACACACCAGAGGCGTTGCAGCAAGAGACTTTCACATTGCGACTTTCACCACTTCCCAAAGAAGAAAGAGCCCCTTAAGTGGCCTGGTGGGCTTCCACTGAACACACAACTTCAGGGAAGTTAAGCAACATCAGGCACGGCTAGTCACTGGATGGGCGACCATCAGTGAGATATGATCTTCGGCCCCCCCCCCCCACCCTCCGGCTGCTGCGCCCATCTTACAGCAGTCGTTAATCCAGGTCCATCCAGGGACCCAACTCGTCGGCCTCTGGCCATACAGGCCCTGGATGGACGTATTGGATTACAATCAATAAATAAATAAAAAAAAAATAAAACTAAATAAAATAAATATCTGATCTTATAAATAATTATCTTATGTAGGTAGTTATCTCATACTTCTTGTATATTTCAACCCATTTTCTAGCAGTAGGCAGAAATATTTATCAGTGTATAAATAAAAAATGAGATTTAGACTTGTATCATTATAGGCCCAGGAGAGCAAATTTTCGTATTTCGCAGCGTTGAAATGACCATAACACAATACCGCAGTACGGAACGATATAAAAACTATTCGAGCCAAAGCAGCTCTGTTGATGTGTTAATTATTTTTAAAGTGAATTAGAAATAATTATAATATTTCAATAAAAAACCGAGCCCTTGCAATCACCCCCCTCCCTCGTTGCCGCGCCATAGCATGATGTCATCAGCCGCATTACAGAGAACAAAGGGAAATTGAATTTTGCGCTGCCAGCGGTAATAGGGGGAGCGATTCTCGAGGGCTGCGCACATGAATAGTATCAAATGATGTGTTTATGTTAGAGAGCTCAGATTACGATTTGGCATAAATTCAAATGAAAATTCATAGAAAAATAATTATTTTTTTTAATATTTTTTTTTTTTTTTTTTTTTAAATTTTTTTAAATTTTTTTATTGTGACACTACCAAGTAAAGGCCAAGAATGGCCCGTCAGATCAGACCCAGAGGGGGGAGCGTCAGCTTTAATGAAAAATTAATCTAATTTAGTAAAGAAGAATTGTTTTAGGTTAAAATAGAATAAAGAGTAAAATTTAATTTCCTTGAATTTATCAGGAATTGTATCCCATAATTTCAAGGCATGATATGATACATTGCTTTCCAAATAAGTATGAGACATAAAAGGTAGATAAATATTAGAGTTATTACGAGTATTATAATCATGAATATCGGAACAATATTTAATATTAGTTAATAAATTTTCACCCACATTGAAATGGATGGTTTTGTAAGTAAAGCAAAGAAGCTGAATTTCATAAAGTTGATATACTGTCAAAATCTTATATTTTTTAAATAGAGGCTGTGATGAGAAAGTGAAGGGAACATTTCCTATGATTCTTATGAAATGTTTTCGTAAATGGAATAATGGGAGAAGTTGGTTATAACTAGAAGCCCCCCCAAAAAATAATTCCAAATAAGAAAGAAGACTGAAAATAAGCAAAGTATAAATTATGAAAAATAAAGGATGGAAGGTATCGATGTTTATAAACTAGGCCTACCACACGACTTAGTGACAAAGATAAATTATTAATATGTTCCCTCCAAGTAAGGTCAGAAGAAATCCAAAGGCCTATATATTTCATGTGATGTACTTGTGGAATTGAAGTGTTATCATACCGAATATTGAGAACAGAAGAATTAAATTGTTTATTACACTGATGGAAGTGAATAAAACAAGATTTACTTGGATTTATCGAAAGCTAGTTCAGTAAACACCAATTATGCAGCTTGTTCAAAAAACTATTTACAATGATCATTAAAGTAGAAAAAATTTTATGGGAGAAAACAGTGCTCATATCGTCAGCAAAAAGTAAGATAAACTCTTTAGAAATTTTAAAAATATCATTAACATCTATAAAGCGGATATGTAGTAATGGCACTTTGGCTGGCGATGTTGTTCTGCCAACCACAGTAATGGTGCCTACACTAACAATAGAGATTAGTTCCACTTTTCGCCGCCTTCAAATTGCCCCAAAGATGGCGGCCACATAAGCGATCTACTGATTTTATATTGTTGCTTATTAACTAAAATGGGATCTGAATCAATTCCAAATAAAGAGAGGGATTAAACTCTATCATTTAAAAAGGATTTAATCCAATTTAAAACAGAACCCCTGATACCATATGATTCTCTAGTTTTTGTAGGAGAATATCATGAGAGATGGAATCAAAGGTATTTACAAACATATTTAAAAAATTTCTTCACCATTTTGTCATGAACAAAACTGCTTAAAACATGACGATTTTCACTTTTTGTTAAACTTCTTGTATAAATTCTCTGAAAAAATTTTGAAACTGCGTATTTCATTTCTGTGGCATTATTTAACAAATTGTATTATTTTTCAAAAAATATTGAAATATATAATATGGAAATGAAATAAATGGTACAAACAAACAAACATCTCAGATTTATTACAAAAATTTTCAGACTAAAAGGATGATTTGTTAATTCACATAAAAGAGCTTCCCAAATTATATCAGAAATCACTTTTACCTTCAAAAAATGGCCTGTGTAAGATGGTTAAAGATGATGCACATGAAATGTCAGATTTCGAGATGAAGTAATTTTCATTTCAGGATAGTGCCAGTGTTCTGGAGAGTGAAGGTTAAATATATCTGCACATGAGTCATTTGAGTGCTAGCTTGTAGTGATCGTACAGACACAAAATGGAAGTAAGCCAAATACGGATACTTTTTCATTACGAATTCAAACTTAGCCATAATGTAGCAGAGGCTCGAGGAACATCAACAAAGCATTTGGAGATGACAAGGCATTGGTATCTTGATAGGAGAGGTGTCTAACATCTAATAATGTCTATTTTGATTAATAAACTATGGTTTCCTGTTTTATTTTTAGTCTAAAATTTTATTAACTTTTTCTCAATATAACTACTCGCCCTGAAACTGTTAATAAATATTAAAGTAATTAATTATTCTCAGTCACCATTTTTTTTTTTATGTTCCAGCAAATAGAGCGAAGCAATTCAGTTATATTTCCAGAAAGTATTAAAGTGTCAACAAGGGAAAAAAATGTAATCATGGATTTTGACTTTTATTTGAAATTTATTTTTATACATATATTTTCAGTCACTCAATGTAAAACTAATTTTCTTTTATTTATTTTTAGTATTATTTTTCTTTATTTCTCCACACCCAAGAAACCTTTTCATTAATGGAGCAGTTAGCCAATATGGCCATGAAACAGTATGTATTCTTCAATTTGGAATTCATTTTCATTGAATTAAAAATTTAAATTTTTTCAAAAGATTAAAAAAAATGTTAAATTATGTTATTTGTTTACCTCTTTATTGAGGAGAAAAAATATGTTATTTTTTATTTCAAGTTTTAGATGTTTAGAAAATACATGTATTAGATGTACGGCATATGTGAGGGGTAGCTGATGGGAAGTGAGCCTATCTGTGAAGAAGAAAGGTTGGATAGGTGGGTGGTTTTGTTGTTGTTTTGTAAGTAGAACAATAGGGTTCATAATAACCGTAAACTCTTAATATGATGATTGCTTCACTTGTTCGACGGCAACAGCAGCGTGTATGACTGTGGAAGCATTGGAAGAATGCCAGTTTTAGCTGTTATTTCACCCTAGATATTCATCAGATTTGGCACCATAGGACATTTTTTTGTTTTGTAAATGAAAAAAAACATCTATGCGATCACCATTTTCAGACAGATGATGATATCATTAATGAAGAGGTGACTCATAACACATTTCATTTTCTTCTGAGGGCATCCAGAAGCTGGAACATCGGTGAACAAGTCTTCAGGAAGACTATACCTGTTGCTCTGCACCCCTTGCTTCTCTTGCAGGCTTACTTCTCATTAGCCACCTCACATACATTTTGCTGATTTTATAAGGCTTTTAATGTTTTCATTTGTAAAATATTTGAATGTGATATTAAGTATTATTTTTAATTTTTATTATTTACAAACTAATAAATTTGCAGACTAATCTCAGAAGAAGGGTTTGAAACGGATAAGGATCTTCTCAACAAATCAAGGTAATTGAAGTTGAAAATTACTGAACTTCTTCATAGAAGAATGTGTGATTTGATGTCTTTAAATTTTCTTGTCTCTTCAAGTCTGCTTTTGACTTCTTTCACTTTTTTGAATTTGTAAAAAAGTAAAAATTGGTAGCAGTTTTTCCTTAATATCATTCACTTCAGTAATTTTATTTGTTCATAAATGAAGTTAACTTAAAATAATATTGATCATATAGAAGGACTGCTTTTTCCATGAAATTTATCTAAAATAAATCTTTAATCTACAGCAAAAATATTCCTAAAAAACCGTCTTATCTGAAAAGAGATTTAGATGCTAGAGCCCACAGTGAAGCATACAGGTTCGTTGAGTGTATTCATGACAGCTTTTTCTTCTGCTTAAAAAATGTACTTAATTAAATGAATAAGTCTTTCAAATTCAAGACTTATATTTCAAAACTGCTTTTAATTGATTCCTCTTTTCCTTAGGTTGACTTTTCGATTGCCGGTTGGAGAAAAACTAGATGGAAGGACAGAATGTACATTATGGACACCGTACAATAAACAGAATGTTTCTGGTTGCATGTATATATCTGCTAATTATGTCTGTTTTGAGAGCAAGGTAATAATTATTTTTTAATAATTTTATTTCCATTTAATGCCTCAAAAAACATAAAAAGCATAAGTATATGACAGTTTTCTTCCGTTTTTATTTTCTGGCTATTTCATTGTATTACGCATGGTCATCTTTGTATTTTTTCCATCACCTACTTCCACGATCTATCTACAAATCATCCTACACCTTCCAGATGTGGTGTTAGTAATTCACATGGAGAAACAATCACAGATTTCCACATTTGTTTTCACCTATGGGTGAAGGACACGAGGATGAAGCCCCTTTATATAAGTTGTACATGATTTTAACAAATTGTATCATGACTGAAGATGGTATGATAATGAAATGAATTTTAATAAAATTAAAATGTTTTTGTTGCAAAAGTTACCTTTATTTCAATTCATAGCATTGTGCAACATAGATTCATCAAAATGAGATCATATTATGAATATAGATATCTATTTTAACCTCTTTTATAAACTAGAAAGCTCAAAAATTTCTTTGTTTAACCTATTTTATAAATTCCTTTCCTTGTAGATAATTTTAATCTCATTCCAATCTGGGCAATGCCCATTTGTAATACAGTATAATGCCAGAAAATTATTAATATCACTCCAGAATTGTATACTTGATTTATAACTTGATTTTTTGTCTTTTGAATTATCACATTTAAATGTTGAGGTATCAAGTATTTTCTTTATTAAAAATTATTTATACAATGAAAGCCTTTTTACAACAAGGGTTTTCATTATTAAATAGAAAAATAGCCGAAACTGTGGATACCTTAAAGACATAAAGGAAAAAAACAGAAAACACTATTCCACATAGATAAATTTTTACTGACTCAGACGTACATTTTGGATTTCATAAATCCATCAACAGTGTTTTTTTTTTTTTTTTTTTTTTTTTTTTTTCCCTTTATTTATGGTTTTCATTGTATTCTTTTTACTGTTACTATACAGGGTGTTTCATAATTGGTGTCCCATCTTTAGGTCCAAATAACGACTCAAGGGGAACAGATTGGGGTAAAATGAATATTGATTATTTGGTTTTAATGTCCCCTAATTCAGAATAAAAACATTTCGCGTCCCTGGGGGTGAAGGGGTAAATTTTGAAAATTTTAATTTTGTAGGGGATAGGATTAGACCCCATGTGTTATTTAGAAATTGTAGAGCGTCATGTAAAATGTGGGTTTAGCAAAAAACCCGGGGAAAAAATCTCATGCCCTGCCCCCTTTATCGAGTGGGTAAAGTGAAAGGTACGGCTAGCCGATGTGGACAAAAACCATACTTATTAGAAAACAGTAGGGCCTACATTTGGAAAATTAATGAGAATGAATGAGTCGTTACCCTGAAAAGCTAATAAACTCGACCGGGCTTTTCCCCCCAGGAAAAACATTATGAAATTTGAAAACTGTACATGGGAAATGTTTTTGTCGACATTAGCTAGCCATACCTTTCACTTTACCCACTCGATAAAGGGCAGGGAATGAGATTTTTTCACCGGGTTTTTTGCTAAACCCACATTTTACATGATGCTCTACAACTTTCTAAATAACACATGGGGTCTAATCCCTACCCCTACAAAATTAAAATTTTCAAAATTTACCCCTTCACCCCCAGGGACGCAAAATGTTTTTATTCTGAATTAGGGGACATTAAACCAAATAATCAATATTCATTTTCCCTCCACCTGTTCCCCTTGAGTCGTTATTTGGACCTAAAGATGGGACACCAATTATGAAACACCCTGTATACAGTTATGGGCATCTGCAAGGGGAAGTGAAAAAACAGCTCATTTGCCTCCTCCCCCTTGATCAGTCTTGACAGCATTATTATGAAATAACATTATTATAGATATGATATTCATGGAAATTTTGCCTTTGTACCTCCCCCTCTGGAAAAGTTTCTACAGATGCCCTTGTGTATACAGGGTGTTTCAAAATTATGTACAATAAATTTAGTGACATATTCTTCAGGTCAAAAGAAGACGAAAATGTTCTATAGCACTTTGTCTGGAAATGATTTGTTTGCGAGTAATCCAATATCATACAGTAGGGAAGCACGGTAGTTAGCAGACGATATTTTAGCAGTTCCAGCGTTTCGACCCAACACTAGGTTGAATGGTTTGTTCCATTTAAACCTACTTTAGGGTTGTTCCATTAGTTGTGTACGGTTGTTTCCATTACTGTTGTTTCACTACTGTACATCCACTAGGAATATCAATTTAAGAACGTTTGCGTGCTTTGACATACGCATTACGATTTACGTAAAAAAAAAAGTCATGTACATGTATTCCAGTGCAGAATACACTGACATGCACCTAATGTATGGTCTTGCGGACGGAAATGGTGTGGAAGCAAGAAGACTCTACCAAGAACGCTTTCCGAATAGACGTTTGCCAAATAACCGAACATTTGTATCTGTCGACAGACATTTGAGGGAGCGTGGTTCCTTTGGCCGTCAAACAGGACAAGGGCGGCCTGTAGCACATTCTCCGGATGAGGAGGATGTGATAATTGACATCATACATGATGAACCACAGACAAGCACCCGTCGTATTTCTTCCATGGTACACATTCCGCACTCATCTGTTTGGCGCATTCTTCACCGTCAGCTTTTGCATCCATACCACCTGCAACTGGTCCAGGCACTGAACCCAACGGACTATCCACACCGACAACGATTTTGCCAATGGATACAACATCATCATGCTGCAGACCCTAGTTGTCTCAGCCAGATACTTTTCACGGACGAAGCAACCTTCACCCGGACAGGAATCGTAAATTCTCACAACCAGCACCATTGGGCAGATGCTAACCCGCATGTTACCAGAGCTCGAGCGCATCAAGAGCGTTTCTCCGTGAACATTTGGTGTGGAATTGTCGGAAATAACTTAATTGGCCCTTATGTGTTGCCGCCACGATTGACTGGGCGAACGTATCTTTTG
>JAHWFO010002456.1:775611-794733 GCA_023313115.1 Rhysida immarginata
AGCTCATCCACGAGAAACGATATCACCCCTCCCCCAACCATGACTCCATTACCAGCAAACTTTACAGAGGAAAGGAACTCAATAATAGGCATTTACCTGACATTTGCTAGACCCAAAGACATTAATCAAACTGGCATAGAGTATAATGGCATTAGACTGGCATTTCTGATTTTCTGGCTCCAACATTCATAACACCACTTGGAGTTTGGCTGCCTTATTAGATGGTGAGATGTTTGCTTTGATGCAACCACATGTCCATGGATGCTGAAGGCTGCATTTCCTACTATGTATGCACTGAGGCCTCTGTTGCCTGTTAGAGCTCACTATTAATGATGTGGAGGGGTTTTGAGTGTTGTTATATGTACACTGCAATCACATTGTGTGAGTTCATAGGATGCCATACAAATTTTGAAGCCTAAATTATCAATGTGGATATTTATAGGGTGACTAATACTTTTAGCTGAGACTGAACTGTATTAGATAACAGGTCAAAATGAATCTTACAAGGGAATCCTTCGAACATGTATGTCACAGATTTCCACCATATTGAAATATGTTACTCACCTGAAGCTACTATAGATGCTTGCAAAATAAGAGAGTGCGAAATTCTGTTTCTTTCAAAATAAACCGCGAAAACAAAAAAATTTGAGCACACATAGCCATACAAGGACTCCATTGTTAAAGCGGATAGGCTAAGTGGGATTCCCTTGTTAGTAGCAATTAACATATATAGTTTAACTTAATGAAAATTTTTATGTTATTTGAATTCATTGGATTCTCCATTTAGATCTCTGCCTGAACATCCAGCTTTTCAATCTGAAGTTGGGATTGGTGCCTTACGAAGAATCCTCACTGCTTATGCATGGCGTAATCCCAATATAGGTAATGTTAATTTAATAAATTAATTGAATATACTGTAAATTTTATGCATCTCATTTATATTATCTTTTTAACTATAGGTTATTGTCAAGCAATGAATATTGTGGCATCAGTTCTATTATTGTATTCTCCTGAAGAAGAAGCATTTTGGCTGTTGGTTGCACTTTGTGAACGTCTTTTGCCTGATTATTACAACACAAAAGTTGTTGGTGCTTTGGTAGATCAAGGTTGTTACCTTTCTTATTTGTTTTACTCTACTTAAAAAGAAAGTAGTTTTATTAGACATTAAAATGCTTGTTTTATTCTAGGTGTTTTTGAAGATCTCATTAAAGATCATTTGCCTGATTTGTGCCAGAAATTGAACACTCTTGGAATGATAGGCATGATATCACTTGCTTGGTTTTTAACTATTTTTTTAAGGTATTTAGAAAGAGGGTTGCATATATTCTCTAAATAAGCTTAGTGAATATAAATAAATGATGCAAACTTTTTGATTAGACTAAGCTAAGCTACAAATATAAGGGCTGTTTCAAATATTATTCACTGTACATGGTGGAAATTTTTTGTTTTAGTTAATGAAATATTTTTTGTCAATCTTTTAGCAAATAAACGTTTCATAATTTAATCATAATCAAAGTTCCTTTCTTTTTTTATGTAGCGTAATGCCTTTCAAGAGTGCTGTAAATATTGTTGATTGCTTCTTTTATGATGGTGCCAAGGTAATAGTATTCTCCCCTTTTAATCCTTAATAACATTTGATATATATATTTTTAAAGATATATATCTTTTTTGATCAGGTTATATTCCAAGTTGCATTGACAGTGTTGGAGGTTAATCAGGAAGCACTTTTGGAGTGTAAAGATGATGGGGAAGCAATGACGATCTTGACTGCATATTTAGAAAATGTAACAAATGCTGATGCTTCAACTGCACTGTACTGGGAAGAAAATAAGAATACAGCTAAGGTTTAAAAATTTATTTTTATCAAGTTTTTTTTATAGATTATTTCTAAAAGTCTGAGACAGGTTGCTTTCATTCATAGGATCATTTATGCATGTTTTTGATGGATGTGTCTTTTACTTTCATTGTATTAAGACACCACACACATTGAAAGTGATTCAAAGCTTAAACATGTACAATTTGCTAACTTTATTTAGGCTTTATGTGCATATTTTAAATTACGGTAATTAAAATTGAGATCAGTGAATTATTGAAGATAATTATTTTTGATCATTATTTTGTATATTAGTTTTCCAAACTTGTTTTAAATCTTCACAAAGCATTTTGGTTATTGCATGCAACAGACAACTATAACAAAAACCTAATACAATATCAGCCACATTATAAATATTTTAATTTAATACAGTACATTTTTAAATTGTAACACAGGTTTTTGATCTATGACTCCTGCTTAGATGCAATATTTTAACGTGTTTTTGCAAGGACATCAAAAGACTTCTATGGTTATTTTTCAAGAATGAAGATAGTATGTTAGAATGTGAAGATTAAAAAAATTATTGATTACTATACTGCTTGAAATGATTAGGGGAGCAGCAAACTTTTGAGCCATTTGCAAGCCTGTCATATTCTTGAATAACGTGTACAAACTTGGGGGATAGGTTTCTTATACCAAAACAAGAAAAAAGTTCATATAAACATGGGTCCTATACCTCGTCCAACAAGAGAAAAACAGGGTGTGTTTCCGGTCTGATATCGACTACTCACTCATCCGCAATGCTTTGTGGGATCTCTCCTTCAGCGGCTACACAAGTCAATTTGTAATGGCGACGCCCGTGCAACCAAACAAGGAAAAACTATTCACAGCCAGGCTAGGGAGATTTGTGTGGAACGTATTTTGCTAATTTAAAGGAAAATAGTGTCTTATAAGCTCATCTGCTTTGATAAAAGAAACTTTCAAGGCAACGCAAGTTTCTTTTTCTTGCGTTCGAACAATTGTTCAAGAAGGAAACGAAGCGTCTTCATGCGAAGCTACCACCCCCCTCTCCTCGCTTTTCGACTCCTAGAAAGAAAAGGCCCAGGGAATCTCGAACAACGATATATATAAAATTGAGTTAAAAGACAATTTTATGAAGTGTACAATATTTTTAATTATAATTAAAGCAAAGCAACTGAATAATATTAAAGCTTCTGCTGTAATATTATAAAGCGCTTCTTCAATGAGACATGAGACAGAAGTGAGTAAGCGCATGAGGCCCCCTTTCTCTGATTGGCTAATCTGAAACTTCCTGTGACACACCCTGTTTTTCTCTTGTTGGATGAACTATAATTAGAACAATAACTGAGATATGAACAGAAATAAAAATGGCACCACCAAAATCAACAAGTTAACAACTCAGGTTCTATAACATCTAGGATGGTGAAATTTGGGGGAATAATAGGGTTTATACGACTGTGTATACCATTAAAATTTGGGTGAATTCCAACAAGTAGTTTCCGAGTTAGGCATTCAACATCGTAATATGTGCTGGTTAGTACACAGCATGTGAGCATGTGTTACGATGTTGTATGTGTAACTCGGAAACTACTTGTTGGAATTCGACCAAGTTTTAACGGTATACACAGTTGTATGTACCCTATTATTCCCCCAAATTTCATCATCCTAGATGTTATAGAACCTGAGTTGTTAACTTATTGATCTTGGTGGTGCCATTTTTATTTCTGTTCATATCTCAGTTATTGTTGAAATTAGGACCCATGTTTATATGAACTTTTTTCTTGTTTTGGTATCAGGAACCTATCTCCCAAATTTGTACATGTTATTCAAGAACACCCTGTATAATAGAAACAAGGCAATGCAGGTCCAATGTGACATTGTTACATATTCACATGCAATGTAACATTTGTGAAGTCAGAATACATAAATCACAGGTTGAGATTTAAAAAAAAAATTTTTTTTTTTCAAGAGCTCCCTTATTTTGCTGTATTTATCTTAATGTATATTTTTTCACAAGTCTTTGGTTCGAATAATATTGTAACAGCATGATTTACTGGACTCAGCAATGTGGAGAAATATAAGCTATTGAAGTGTCACAAAATATCACTTACCCACTATGGGATCTTAATACAGTACGGACCCGGTCGAACGTGGTCCGCTAGATCGCTGAATCGGCTCCAATGTGGTTTTTGGCTTGGCTCCCGATCTTACCCCCCCCCCCCCCTTCTGCTGACGGGTGCCACGGAATAAAAATGTCAATTGAATCTACACTATTGAATGTAGGAGCCATTCAGTCTAAAAGGGAAAAGGTGATTATATGTATAAAATGTCATGTATTTGCAAGTAGTTCTGAATAAAATGAAAAAGAAATCCAGTTTCAGTATAAGGTTTTGTCCGGTTGCATTTTGTCCCGAAATCGTGGCTCCCGAAGACAGCGTTCGACCGGGTCCGCACTGTATATGGAAAGCCTTTAAAGAAGACAAAGTGAAGCCATACATGAGGAACTATAGCAAGGGATGACAATTATCTATTGTTAACATATCATCAGAACAGGTGGCAGAGGATGCTAGTTGTCAATTTAAACTATCTGCAACTATCTTCACTAAGATAGCTTTTATCTACTTAGAGCAAAGTTGCAAACCCTTTAAACTGCATGATACGAGTTAAAATTGAACTGAAGAGCACTGTGAGAAAGGAACATGATGAACCAGTTCATTTCTTTGACGAGTTGAGATTCAGTGTGGAAACTTGACACTCACTGATTTCTTGTCTAAAAAAATGTGGCACACAAAATAAAACTTTGCTTTTGTGCAAGAAACATCACATTAGGCAAAGGTGAATTAATGATCTGGGCAGGCTCCAATATAGGTGGACATCTTTCACAACATAGAGGCATAGAGATAAGATTATCAGACCTATTTTCTTGCCATGTGCTGCAATTAGCTATTCATAGTAATTTGCTGGTAGACAGCTTGCTTTAAGTATATAGATTGGATAGTATACTCCCTTGATTTATATCAAGTTGAAAATGCTAAGTCGGCATATATGGTGGTGGTCTCATACACCCCCTAGTTGAGATATGTTATCACTTCCAAAAGGTCATTTTTTTTTTTCTTGTGTAGAGATGTGCATATCATTTATAGCATGTCACATCATATGCTTTAAATGTGCATTTTGTTGCCTATATTACTGAATATTTTACTGTTAAAATAATATTTTATTTTTAACAGTTTAGTCTTATATGGTTTTCCTTACAGTATTTTTTGAGTGCATAATTAATTTGAGCAGTGTAATAATATTTGTAATTGCAAGTTTTGTCAATATGCATTCATTAAGATACTTTATCTGTTTATAGCTGAATATAGGAAAATTTAATTTTATTAAATCCCTTTGTTTGTGTATTTTCTCTGATTACATTGGTGCTGCCTAATGCTTCAACCAGTGCAGGTGAAAATGTACATAAAAATTCACATCTTTTTTTTTATGTAAGGATGACATGCTTCCATAGTCTTCATTCCTCTTTCTGATAGTTGTAAAATAGTTGGAACCTTCTCATGTAGCTTCTAACTGCCTAAACTGTATGTAAAGTGCACGATTGTCTGTAATTGTACATAGAATTTGTTTATGAATGCAAACTAATTGAGGGCATGGACTGCATGCTTTGATTATTTTGATTTGAAATAAATGGTGGAAACGTGACTTTTAATACATAGTTGGTTGAAGTTTCTTTCATGTTCCTTGTTTGTTTTTCATGAATAGTTACCATAAGATATTATCAATTTAATTTTGAATAATAATTTTAAAAAAACTAATAGTTTCTTTTCTCTGCTTTAGTCTAGCATAGATGTATCCGAGTTAATTTATGAGGCTTATGCAAAGTATAACTTTCTTACAAATGGTGCAATTGAACGGCTGCGTTTGAAACACCGTCTGAAAGTAGTGCAGGGTATTGAAGATGCCACCATGAAAAATGTCATTCGTAGTGTTGGAGGAGAAAATCATTTTACTTATAAAGAACTACAAGACCTATATTGTTTGCTTAAGGCATGATAGTTCTTTTTTTGCTGCTTCAATTTAAGCCTTTTAATTTGTATAGGATTTGTCATTTACTTACATTTTGATTCCAGGAAGAACAATTGAGCCAACAGTTTTGGAACCATTTAACACTTCCAGACATGCAAGAGAAATACGATCCAACACTTCCTTTTTATGAGCTGTATAAGCTTGATTATGACCAATTTAAGTTTTTTTTCTTGACGTTATCTCCTTGGGGAAAAGGCATTCAAGCAGATAAACTAGCAGTCAGAGCTTTTAGAGTAAGTTGCTTTTAGAATCTTCTTTTTTAACTTTTGTTTATTTAATCTGACAACTATTTTCTCCATCATCTTCATCATTTAGAGTGTTTTCAAGAAGCATTGTTATACTTTGGGAACTTCTTTTGTGCATAGTTTAAATAGAAAATTCTATGAACAATGTATTGGAAACACTTCTTTGTAAACATTTATCAGAAATGTTTCTTTGTCCATAAATTAGATAGATATTAGCCAAGTCACTCTTTGACAAATCATTGCCCTCGATAAACATAGCATATATATTTTTAATAATTAATTTAATAATATATTTTTTTAAACAATTGATTAAATGGACAGTTAAGCTTAATTGATCCGTTTTCACTATTTCATCCTTAATAAATATGTCATAAAAGAAGTATTTTTCAGCCATAAGTTCATAACCTCATCTTTCGTGACTTTGCAAAATAGAATTGCATTCCCAAAATTTGATGGCATGCTTTTTATTAGGAGCTTTAGCAAAAAGTTACTTATAAGAATTCACGCTTGGTCTGTATGTTTATCTGGCCGGCCAGCTGTCCAATAGTCTGCTGTTTCCACGATAACTTGAAAACTGAATACTTTTTCAAATTCTGTTATCAGAAATATGACCATAAAGTTCTTAGCTCGATTGTATCAACTTTACAGAATTTTTCGTGGACCCCTTCAAGTCAAATTCACGTGCTAAAACAGCGACCATAAAGAATACCAAGATCATGGCATGTCATTTAACAATTGATTTGTCAGAATGAATGCACTGTTACTTTCTGTTTATCTTTTAAGCATTGTTGACATGAGCATGTGCACACAATGATTGCTTTGCCAATGCACGATTGCTCAATTGCTCATAATACATTAATAAATGTATTTCTGCATAATATATTAATAAATGTATTTCTGCTTCACAGCTAAAGCTCCGTCTTGGAATGTTTACAAGATTTTATTTTCTCTGAATTTATATTTAAACCAATAAGTAAAAATTAATTTGATTTTATTCCTATTCATTTCTATATTATTTCAGCTTTTAGATAAGAACCAGGATAATTTAGTTAACTTCAAGGAATTCATCAATTTCTTTGGCATTATTTGTCGAGGAGATCTGGAAGAACGCCTGAAACTTTTTTATATGCTTCACCTTCCTCCAGCTCTCTCACAGACAGAAAATTTAGACTCCCCAAGTTCAGGTAAATGATTTCTTTCTTATAGCAATCACAGTGGATGTTTGTACTGTTTCATAATGCAATATATTAACTGCATGCAAAGGCAATCATATATGTGCTATTTTAATTTGAGTTTTTTTTAATGAGATGATTTGGAGTCTTTCAGTTGTAATTTATCCAAGAATAACAAGAAATCTTTTGTGATAGATTTAAAAAAAAAATTCAACAATAACAGACGTGTAGTGATCGGTATAAAAAATGCATTTGGTTCTGAAGGCTAGAGTAAAAAATTATTACTCATTAAAATGTAGTTGCCATTAGATGTGCTTAAGGATGATACAGTAGAAATCCTGTATGGTTGCTCCGAATTCGTGTAAGCTAATTTACCCTAAAACACAGTGGTGTTCACATTAACCAAGTTTCAAACGCACTAGTATTGTTCATGAAGAATATTACAAAATGTTTTTTGAAGTAAAAGAGTTATTTTACTGAGCTTTTAATTGTGGATTCGTGTGTGGACAACGGAAAAACTTGAATTAATCAATACTTTGAATAAAAGATGTTTGAAATAAGCAAGTTATACACAGTCCAGTCACATTGTAACCACCCCCTACGTTCAACATCAGCGGAAAATGGTTACGTCCAGAAGGTACGTACCAGTATCAGAGGTGGGGAGGTATAGGAAGGGTATCAGAGGGAAGCAGAAAACATTGCAGTTGTTGGAGTCATGATGAAACGTAGCGATTTATCCGACCTACAAAAGGGCATGATCATCGGCTTCCAAGCCAAGGGCGGCAGTATTTCCGAAACTGCTAGTTTTATGAACTGTTCATGTGCTGCTGTGGTGATAGTGTACCGTGCATGGCAGAATGGCAATAACCAAAATCATTAACATGCCATGTGTGGGGCACCACGGGCCATAGATGACAGAGGTGAACGACTGCTATGGAGGTGCGTGCAAGCCAACAGACGTGCAACCGTGGACCAACTGACCTCCCAGATGAATCAGGGCGCTACCAAACGTTGCTGCATTTGGGGCTCCGCAGCAGACGGCTGGTTCGTCCACCAATGCTGGTGGCTGTTCACCGGCGACAAAGATTGACATTTGCATGCCAGTACAGCAACTGGAAAGCAACAGAGTGGCGAAAGGTGGCTTTTTCACTCACGGTTTATGCTCCATCAGACAGATGGGCGATGGCATGCACAGCGTTCAGTGTCTAAAAACAAACACCTTGCAATACGTGCCGCAAGGGTCCAGGCTGGAGGAGGCAGTGTTATGGTCTGGGGAATGTTTTCATGGCATTCCCTGGGTTCACTCATCATTGTGGACAGCATCATGGATCAATGGAAGTACGCATCTATCCTTTCAGACCATGTCCACCCCTACATGCAGATTGTTTCCTCAGCACCATGGCATCTTCCAGCAGGACAGTGCGACATGCCATACAGCGCACAGTGTCCGTGCGTGTATCGAAGAGCACGAGAATGCGTTTACGGTACTACCCTGGCCCCCATACTCCCCGAATTTAAACCCCACAAAGCATCTGTGGGACCGCCTTGATCGGGTTGTTCGCGTCGTGGATCCTCCACCACACAACCTATGGTAGCTTGCCACAGAATTGGAGTCGGCATGGCTTCATATCCCTGTCCATACCTTCCAAAACCTTATTGACTCTCTTCCTGCCCGTCTTGCAGTTGTCTGCGTCGCGAAAGGTGGTTATTTTGGCTATTGACAGGTGGTCACTTTGATGTGACTGGAATTATGTACTTTATAAGGCTCACCATATCAAATGAATGTATAATTTGAGGAAATTATCATTACAGTGCTCCCTTCCCAATTCTGATTATCCAAGCCAGAATTTCTTAAGCTGGCAGTTTTCTCTTAAAAACCAAAATGGCAGACAAGGACTTCAGTTTTGATTTTATTCAACAAAATTCTAAAACTATGATAATTACCGATTGTACCGGGAAGAAGCACTGTAATAAACCTTAAATTTAGAGAAATTGCAATTCTGATGAAAAATAATCAACAGTTGTTATTAAAATATTAAATTGAAGAACTCCAAAAAAAATTTACCAAATAAAAGTTGAAATGTAAACCTTTACTTGTGGTGAGCTATAAATATTTTAACAGTGCACTTCCATTGGAACTGGATGAAGAATGATAACTTTGGTGCCCCTGGTCTAATTCATATTGATGCCTAAATGCAACCCTAAAAAATTAAATAACGAATACATAAATAAAGAGACCACTTTTCCTTTGGTGCCTTTGGCTATTAATTTATACAAAAATTGTTTCTTTTTTATTGTGCATAAAAAATTGAAATACTGTTGTGATAATTTTTATTTTAAATTGATGCAGTGAAATTAGTTAAAAATTTAACGTAATAATATTGCAGAAATAACAGCTTATAAACCATTCCAGATCGACATTTACTTAATCAAAATTTTGAATGCCAGAAGTTTATTCCAGTCCTTGTTCATTCAAAAAGATCACATTATGGAATAGAAAGAGATGGGTACAAAACAAAAGAAGTTGTAAATGTAATTAATGTTTACACTTCAAAGAGTTAGGTTTTATGAGATTTTTTTTAAATTTAATTTTGTAAGATAATTTTTACATTTTTAGAATAAAGGATCATGGAGTGAAATCTGCTGCATAGTAAAATGCAGCTTTTAGAAATTGTGCATTTTCATCTGATATTTTCCAGTGATAATTATACAGGGTGATTCAAAATGATGTCTGGCATTTCAAAATTTTACTGTGCATTTATTTTATAACATAAACTAACCAGACCGGGTTTAAAATGCAGGAAAACTCAAATATTTTTTGATTCTAGCATTACAAATGTTCTATGTGACTCCCTTGAGTCACCCGGACAATGTAAAGACGATAGTCAATCTCATCCCAAACTCCTTTCAGCATGTGTGCCGTTACCAGTCACGTGCTTTTGCGTTTACAAGGACATCCAGTTTCCAGAAATTGATCATGCCACTTACGGATACTTTTGTCAGTATAGGGCAATCTTTATGAAATTGTCTATGAAATTCCTGCTGGACTAAAATTATAGTTTGTTTTTGCATACTCCAAGGCGCAATATGCCTTTTCATTCACAGCCATCATCTTTACTTTTATCGCGACACTAGCACCACCACAGCCTCCAATTGCGGGAAGGTTAAAAATATTTGAGTTTTCCTGCATTTTTAACCCGGTCTGGTTAGTTTTTGTTATAAAATAAATGCATATTAAAATTTTGAAATGCCGGACATCATTTTGAATCACCCTATATATAAAATATATATAATTAATTCTAGATTTTGTTTTTTTAAACTGCGAATACACATTATTTACAAGTGGAAAAACAATCACTATATACACTTTAAAATTTTTTTTAAATAAGGTTTTGCTCTCAACAAGTGGCAGATTTAAGATTTGGGACTGCTTTCTCCTTTTCTAAAAATTTTAAATAATAAAAATTTTGAAGTTTTGGAAATTTTTATCTATATTTTACTTCCTACTCTAGAATTGTTTGAAAGTATAGTGATGGATAATAAATAAGAATTCAATAAAATATGAGCTTAAAAGTGCAGTCAAAAAATTAGAAGACAAAGGTATTCAGTTAATGAATTTTGCTAACACTAAATGGATGAAACTTCACCAACAAAGAAAAATGGGAACTGTTTAACAGAATGCATTTTAACAAATATTAAAAAGATACCAAACAGTAGAAATGAAAAGAATATTAAAATTTCTTCAGACATTCTGTGTGAATAATCTGGAATCTAATGTAATCTTCCACAGTGCAATTCATTGGAGTTTCTGTCATATTCTCCTCCTCTCACTAGCAATAGGAACCTGTCAGATGAACAGAACTATTAACGGAAGATAAGAAAAGAAACTATGGTAATAAAATTAGCATTCTTATCTAGGAATTATGTGGAAACTAAGTACCAACCAAGACAGCCATAGGAATGAAGACAGACCTGACAAACAGGAATTAGTGGCAAATATGTAAGCATGTAGCTTAGGAACAGGTAAGATCAGCTTAGAAAATGTTGTCAATAGCACAAGATTTCGCTAATGAGAGAACTAAAACTGTTTTCGGAGTTCACAAATCAGGAAGAACTGCCAGAAAAAGTTTTAAAAACTGAAATTCAAGGAACTGATCCTAAACATGAGCCTGAGCCATAAATAAATTAATCGCTTTAAAACACTTCAAAACAATAAATAGAAACACACAACACAGATGTTAACAATCCTCCAAAATAAGTAACAGGCTGATGGGAGAAAAACCTCAGAAAACATTTAGGAAAAATGCTGTCATGTGTTTATGAAATAAAATCCATAAATGATTAAAAATGGCTAGGAATACCTTATTGCATTTACTTAGCTCCAGATTTCATGGGGTGTGAAGTGAAGGGAAAAAAAAAAGAAAGAAAGAGTATACAAACCAGATGGCCTATAAATGAGTTTTGCCACATAAAGTCAGGAGGTAGAGAGAATGCCACATGGGCAAAGATTCTAGAATCACTCCCATGTTTTATAACTTAATAAACATAAATTCCTATACCAGTTTTGGCAAACTATGTATAAACAATTTAAAACATGAGCATTTCCATATTGTACAATAACTTTTATTTAATTATTTTTCATTTTAGGTTTTTTTTATTTATCATTTGTGAAAAACATATTTAAGTAAAAAATATATTTGTTAAAAACAAAGTAAATTTTTATTCACATTTTACAAAAAGATGTTTAGGAACTTTATGTATACTATTTCTAATCTTGTTTTTAAACTTTGTTTGAAAAAGAGGTTTATTTTTAAAAAATTGTCAACTGTTCATATTTGCTTCAAAGTATAAGATAATTTTTAAAGGAAATGGGAAATCCAGTCATCTTGGTACAGCTCCATAACATTTTCTTATTCAGTTTAATGTCTGCAAAATAATCCAAATGAGTTTGAATGGAACAATGAACTTCGAAATACGAGGCACCACTGTAACAGTTTGCTATTATCACATTATGCCTAAGGCAATCTAATAGAAGAATGTGCTTCGCAGTTAAGATTGAACATAGGATAGAATGATTTAAAAATCATTAAAAAATTCTATTTAAAAAACATGATGTGTTTTCAACCATTATTCGAACTTAAATACAATGAAATGAATATGCTAGCTCAGGTCTTTAATGATACAGAGGCTGTGTTTTTTTGTTAGATTTGAATAACTCTGGTGTCTATTTATTCAGTTAGAGTGAGCTCAGTGATGTTTGATTTTCAGATTTTGATTTTACTTGATATTGATTACCCATGGGAATATTTTGGAAAGCTAGGATTATCAAAGTCATGACAAGTTCCATCTAATGTTGGTATGAAGTTGATGGAGACCTTACGGTATATAGCGGGAAAGAAAGCACACAGAATTCCGACCGGTTTCGCCCTTTATTTCTAACAAAGCCAGGAATAAAAGGCAAAAGCGGTTGGAATTCTATGTTCTCTCACACTATGTATTATAAGGACTCCTTAAATACGAGGCGCATCCAGAAAGTAAGTTTCCCGATGTTTTTCCCTTTAAAGTAAACGTAATTAGCCGTGTCAATTGCGCATGCGTAACAGATCTATGACGTATCAATCATATGCCAGCCGGACAGGTCCCGTCTCGTGCCAGTAGCGTGGTAGCAATGGTCCGAAATGGAAGCTCTTATTTCTTCTCCCGCCGCCTGCGAGGTTCGGTCGGTGATAAAGTTCTTGAATGCACAAAGCATTGTGCCAATTGAAATTCATCGTCAGCTCTGTCAGGTCTATGGGCCGAACATCATGAGTAAGCAGATGGTGCGTCGCTGGTGTAGGCAGTTTTCCGAAGGTCGTCAAAGTGTCCATGATGAAGAGCGCAGTGGGCGACCATCCCTCATCAATGATGATCTTGTTGAGCTTGTGTGGCAGCCCTGATCTTGCTTCCAGCGATTTTCACGTTTTCTTGCACCTCAAGAAATTCCTGTGTCCTCCGGTGAGCGTTTTGGCAACAACGAAGAGCTGAAGACGTCTGTCACACGCTGGTTCCATTCACAGGCGGCAGAGTTCTACAACAGGGGGATACAAAAGTTGATCCCACGATACGACAAGTGTCTCAATTCTGGTGGTGGCTATGTTGAAAAATAGCTGAAACATTGCTGTACTTGTTGCCAATAAATATGTTCCTGTAAGTGTGAGTTCTTTTTTTTTTTTTTTTTAAATAGGGAAACTTACTTTCTGGATGCGCCTTGTATCGTAAAGAAAAACAGTGCAAAGAACTCTCCGTTTCATAACTACACCAAATTCTATATAATCAGATTCAACATGTTGCCAAAAATATGATACAGTGAATTGAATTCTGTTTATTCTGATAAATAAAAAAAGGTTTTCTATGTTTAATATAAGAAACCAATAACCAATTTAAGAAATTTTTTTCCTTTCTATTAAAAGAATGGTTATGAAGAAACAATAAATTATAAGCTTAAATAGTTATGGCTGTCACATTTTATTTATGCACATCATTGATCTGAAAGTATCTGTTTATTCAGTCTAAGTGATGCGATATGCTGAATTCTTAATCAGATTGATAACATAATTACATTACCTGAGATCCTTAACTTGACTGAATAAATAATAATGAACACAAGTCTTGATTGTCTGACTTTAACTGCAAAGTTATTTTAAGTAAATTTTTGCTGCATAGCATATTAGAGTTTATGATGAAATATGAAAGAAAGAGGTATATATTAAATCCTAAGACTGAATCTACTGTATAGCTATATAATTTTATTTCATAGCTAACAGTTTTAATATGCTGCATCAGTCTTCTCAACTTTACTTCACAGACACAAATAAACTTTTTTCAACTGCTTGCCTCATCTTCACTCTATCTTTCTTAACAATTTGTAAATGCACTGAAATTTGCATTAAGTTTAAATCTGAAAATCTCACATGTCGTAATTTGTATTAAATGAATTAAATTTTGACATTTAATTTAAAACACTTGAATAAAAATCTGTTTTTAATTAGACTTTTAGACTTTTAAGTATTTCTTTCTGCCTCCTTAACAAAGAAAAATGGAATTATCTAGCACAAAAATTAAGCAAAAACTGTGGAATGGAACAACCAAAATCGGAGGGAATCCAGTTGCATTTTGTCTATCATCGCTGAAGATGGCTACTTGATAGCCGAAATACGTATCCGGTATTTCAAATCTCCTTGTGGAGGTTCCCTCCGATTTTGAATTATCTAGGGAAAAAAATATATTGAACTAAGCAATCAGCTAGGCAATTTGTCCTTAGCTTTGAAAACTTCAGTGCATTCTTAAATTGAGATCTTGAAAGGGTCACTAGAATTATGCAGATGGACATTAATTATATCTTTACATTTCTTCAGAGAGGTGTCTTTCAATGGCAAAATGGTTGGCGTAGAGAAATATTCTGTCTTTCTTATGGTACGTTCTTTGTACACAATAGCCAGGCTATGGGTTGATGGTCCAATATAAAGCGTATCACATTAATGCAGTCTATGTAGTCAACACCAGCAGGGGAATAGATTTCTTTTCTGTGATAAATTTTATTTTGGACTATCAAACCACAATCTGGCTACAGGTACAAAGTATATTTATCTTCATACTAGAAGAAAGATGGAAATCACTATGCTAACCATCTTGTCATTGAAGGACACTCTCCGAAGCAATCTCGCCATCTTGTGTGCATCTGTGCCAATAAATGCCAACTGTTTGTGGTCAAATGGATCTTGTGTCTCCTGTTTCTTCACACAGAAAGTAACCACAGAGGTTTATGTCTACTTATTTATGAAGATGTAATGTCCATTCTCCACAATCTAGTGACCCTTTCAATATTTAAATTTTGGAATGCAACTTTTGATGTCTTCACAATTATTTACTTAATAACAGATTTGCTATCTCTTATCCCCTGTGTGCTCTATATAGTGTTAACATAAGATTGTCATTTATGAAATTTTTGTTTCTAGCTTCAAATGCTTAAATTTAATTTAAAAAATGGCTTTTGTTCATTCAGTGGAATGAAACATTTATGCAAATTTATATTTTCATAGCAAACAGGATGCATATTTGCATGCACAATTATACCTTGACTTATTTGAATGTAATATACTGACTGATCTGTCTTCTTTAAGTTGAAAAAAGCAGTATTATGCCACCAAGGGATGGAGCCAACATGTTATGTATTAATTTACATCAATGTAAATAATTATTAAATGCAGAAGAATTTTTTTCTTTATATTTGAAAGAGGTGTAATTTGAAATTACAACTATAACAGCAACTGTCAGAACAATTTAAAAACAAACATCTCCCCAAATTAACATTTCATTAAGTAATTCATGTAAAGAAACAACTAATAGAACAAAAGTCTTTTTATTCGTAAATCAGGTCTTTCCTAGTTTGGTCTCAACCATATAAAATTAGTATAGCTGGTGTGCAATCTGAAAAGGAACATGAAAACAGATAATGTTATATCAAAAACAGATGAAAGAGGGAAGTACTGAAGACCCAGTGCAAAATGATAGTTTTACTTTAAAAATTGTAAATAAGGACAATATGGTTTTTAAAGCCATTACAAAAAATTAAGACAACAATACCAAAGTGAAAAAAGTATAATTTTTTCATAAAATGTGAGGTAATATAGCATTTCATAAAAATTTATTTTGCTCCGTTTTATAATTCCATATAATTGAAACGAGAAATGAGATACAAAGTCCACTATTCTTTTCTGGTTATTGGGGCTTTTTTTTTATGTTTCAAGATTTTTTTTTTTTTTTTTTTTGAATTCTTCACCATGATATGCACATTATACAAATTATGCTTTTGTCTGTTTGCATCTGCATATTCACAATTTTGTTTTATTCACTTTGTAAATCCATTGAAATTTGTTGTAATATCATAATTAAAAGATTAATATATTATTTTCAAAATGTTTCTAAAGTCAAATATGTGGGATCACATTTGTAGATCATTACATATCTTAAAATGTAAGCCAGAAAAAACTTAGGTAAATTGTCCTTTTTCACCTATTTCTTCAATACAGTAGTATTAAAGCTAAGAAAAAAACCACTATTAAATAATTCTGTACATGCGATGGGTAAAATTGAAGTTGAACCATTGTATTGTTTTTTTTTGGTATTGGTTTTCATTTCCGTTGAAATTACTGTGCAAATTGAATCCATAATGTGGTACTTAAAAATTGTCACATACTTTTTTTTTTTTTAATTTCTTGGTGTTTTTTTATTTTATTTATTTTTTTGTTTGTTCTTTTTGCCTTTATTTTTGTGTTTTTTTACAGAGAAGAAATGAATGTTAAAAACAAAAAAAGCACTAAAATGTTAGAAATATTCATTTATGTTTATTTTATTATCTTATAATACCTTCATGATATTGTGCTAGTTCTGCTGTAATATGCTTTATCTGTTTTGTGCTTGCTTGTGTTTTATTTTGCTTGCTTTGTCAACACTAATAACAAAGTAGGTTCTCCATCCTGTGTTCCAATTCCTTATTAAATTTTATTTTTTCCAGTTTAGAGATTTTTCTCTAATTGCAGCCTTATACCCTTCTTTTAATTATTGTTATGTAAATTAGATGAAACTGAAATAGCAGCTGAAGCCACTGACTTCTTTGAATCGTTAGACAGCGTGAAGACTCCCTCTTCTGCTGAATCCCTCTTCTCTCCAAGTAGAAATCTCTCCTCGTCATCAACAGTAGAGATCCCAACTGTACTATTGGATGATGCCTCAAATAGTTCATACAGCATCAGTAATTCTAGTTTATGTGCTCATCCTGGAACTTTAAGTATGTCATCACTTAGTTGGTTTTTAAGATTTTATTTTGTATTTTTTTCCCTTTAAATTATTTTGCTCTTTGCTGTTTGTTTAAATTTCTGCATTTATGTTTATAATTAGTTGGCTTATTTGATTTTTGTTGAATCTTTTGTTTTCTTCAAACTAAGAAACAAATTCGTATCAAAAAAGAAATCTTATTATGATTGATAATGAAGTTTTATATTCACTTATGGAAGTATGAATATTTTCCTGTGGCATCATAGCATTAAAATATTAGAACATTTAAAATTAATATTAGTTCATTAAAAAATTTAGAACATATACAAATTTTCTGTAAAGTAAAATGTGCATATTGGTTTAAAATATTTCAATTGTTTTGAAAGCCATATTTTTTAAGGATTAAATAAAGATATGGTATTAGAAACCAACCAAATACTGTGAATAAACAATATGATGGAAGAAGAAAAAAAACTCTTGTCCTATTTATTTTGTGGACAAGAGGTTTTTGTTTCTTCCATTATTTAAGATTTGGTATTGTTAAAGAAAATTAGTATGAACAACGTTGTTTAGTAGGCATATTTTTTAGATTTTATAAAATTCAAGTTCATATATCAAAGTTTTTAATAGGCCCATTCTAATTTTGTGTGAACACCATTCAAATGAACATGATAGGAAAAATGGCATTGCCACAGAAGAAGTTATTGTTTGCTGCAGTTTGCATATGTGAACCATCATTTACAAATTTTTTTTTCCACTTGTAAATTATGATGAGGTAACTGTTTTTTGAACCGATGGCAGAATTCATGTTGCACTTGACCAATGAGTCACATTTTATTTAAATTTTGGACAACTTAAACTCATCCACCTCCTTAGCTTAGGTACAAACTTTCACAAATGATATTAGCAGCAGAGATGAAGATGGTAATTTGGGCATGATGATGACTGCTGATAAAGTGGAAGGAAAGTTAAGTAGAATGCTGACATCATCCCATCAGTATTACAATAATTTCACTGTAAAATAACTTCTGTGAAATTTGTAAGGTTGTTGTGTGCAGATGAATGTGCAGCTTTATCTTGAAGATGTTTGCACACTAGCTGAATTAGGTTGCAAATTTGTGTCTGAATTTAATTCTCTTCATGGTGTTGTGATGAAATTTCAAATGTTTTTTGCATTATGGTACAAGGCTTAATCATCCTTGCATGATTTGTTTAATGAAAAGAAATGATCATAATTTCAAGTTATATTGTCTGAGAAATTTTCCAGGTTTTTTTTTTTTTTTAATTCCTGCTAGAAAAAAATTCATCAATAATTACCAGAATGTAATCTTATGAGAAATTATTTTGATTTAAATTGCATTTTTCAAAGTTGTCAATGGGGATCATTTTTATTCTTGAACTTCATTGATTGTGAAAAGGAATTAATTGTTAAGAATTAAATAGCATACAAGGATGGTTCAATAAGAATGATAACAAGACCTTTCATTGTGTAAATTTATTCAACTTATAAGCAATAGTATGATCTAAATGCAGATTATTTTTACACATATTCTCCATCCTAGTTTGAATGTCACAATATGGTCCACCAAGGCATCAATACCAACATTGAAGTCGATGTCAAGCATCTGAAGCTAGAATATGACAGCTTGCTGAACTTTCTCATCAGTTATGATTTGTCTGCCACCCAGATACCTTTTCAGTGGTCTAAACAAGTAAAACTGTGATGGACGTCCTGCACATCTGTCTTGCTTACTTATGATACAAGGTGTGTCTAAAAAGTGATGAATAGATGGATATCTCAGAAGCAACGTGAGGTAAAAATGTGGCCACGTGCATGCTCAGGGAGAGAGTGCACGTAGCAGGGAGTGCAAGAAACCAATGCAGATTAGTCTGCTAGGGGCAGTCGAACAGCATGTGTGTGAAAACTCACGTCAAATGGAAATGGAACAAAGCAAAAAAATAATAATAATGTTGG
>JAHWFO010002456.1:829221-883657 GCA_023313115.1 Rhysida immarginata
AATACAATTTTCTATTTATTGCTAATTTTCAGTGCATAAATAACCATAGCACAAATAACCAGTCCCATACAAAATATATGTATACAAACAATATAACCAATCAATTCAAAATTACAAGTGAAATAAGCAAAAATAAAACGTTATTTAACGTTAATAAAACGATGGGTCGAAAACTCACTTACTTTTTCGCATAAACATCAAGAGGAATGGACATGTGTTAAAGGAGGTAACTATATTTCTCCAACTTGTGTACTCAGTGATGTTATCTACTTTCAATGCATCTTTCAAGATTTATCAACATCCATCAACTGATAACAATAAAGAAATGACAACGCTCCGGAGAATCCAGCTTTAAAACGAGAACTGGTTCCTCAGGCGTTGATCTTTTTCATTACTAAAAATTCTCGTATACTAAAATGAACGTTGAAATAAAGTAAGGCAACCTTAATAGTTTAATGAAATTTAATTTTAACTCGCAACTAAAATTTAAAAGTAATTTGTTTTTTGTATATTTAATTCATGATTCAATTTGATGATTAGAATCCATTAAAACCCATAGAAGAGCTAAAAAATTTTTTTTATAGATAGATCCAAAGTGCGAATAATTCATTAATACTTAAAATAAAGATTATATCAAAAATAAAAGCTTTCTCTTAAAATTATAAGAACTTATTTCGTTTAAGAGGAAAAAAAAGAAGCCTAAAATGATAATAAATGCGTAATACTCAAAGTATTGAAAGTTCATCCTCGATCTCAATTTCTTAATCCATTTGGTAATGAGAATCGGAAAAAGTATCTTGATTAATTCCACACGGTTTCGATTCTCAGAGTCCATTAGAATTGTTGCAAACCAATGGCAATAAGAGTTGACGAAGGAAGAAATGTTTAGTTCGATTGAACATAAAAAAAAAAGCATACAAACATCCAGTTTTGATGGAAATTGTGAAATTCATTTAAAAGTTCATTTTGGGAGTTCACTGAGATTATTTGTAAGCATATATAATTATATCAAAACATAATAAAAAAATAAATAAAACAAAAATAAGTCAAGCATTTTCGGCGCGATCTCGCTTCAACAGAATACAGCAAAAAAATAATAAAAAATAAATAAATAAATAAATAAATAAATAAATAAATAAATAAATACGAGAGAGAGAGAGAAATTCATTTTCGTTTTTCTTTTAAATTATTAAAATTTCAATTAACTTCATTAAACTATTAAAATTGCAATTACCTTTTATTTTATTCATTTATTATTTTTGTATAAGGGAAAATTATAATAATATAATTTTACCCCGATATTATTTCTTTCTGAAGGCTTTGTATGCTACGCTACCCATGTTTTCATGTATTCAACCAAAAGATGTTTTCGTTTTTTCCCCTCCGCTTTAAATTCAACAACTGAGAGCCATATACTCCTTCCATCATAGATAAATTTATTTTCACAAAATGTAAACATTTTACTACTAAAATTGTTTCTGATCCACTCAATAAAACACTGAATTAACAGGTTTCTAAATGATCCATCTTACGCTTCTAAAACAAAATGAGAAGAGTACTAGAATTGTAAAATATCATCAAAGTATGCAATAAAAAATTATGTAAGCGGGTGAACTTGATATATAAATAAATTTAAAGCTATAATTAAAACAGTCTAGCTTCGCTTATTGCTTCTACTGTTCCAAGTTGAACGCTCTCTCTGTCTCTCTCCTTTCGAGTTTATTGGGCTAGAACGTAAAGCTGTCGATCCTCTCAGGCTGACGAAGTGTAACAATCCTCCGCTCACCGAAGTTTAATGAGGTCGACCTCTCTGTTTAATTGGTTTTCTTTTTAAATAGTTTTATATTAAAATAAGATTGTTACACAGCTTATTTGATCACTATAGTAGCCGAATTTCCGTTCTTTATTGCCTCTCAATTAAACCTTGTTATTCAGACATAGTTGTCTCGCTTGTTACTGTTTAACCTTAAAATCGGTTGATCAGTTCAAAATCAAGAAACCGGGTAATAGAGGTCGGCCGTGGAGGAGGAAAAAGCTCGTGGTAGTCTTTAAAGAGAGAGCGAGAGAAAGCGCTTGACGTGAGTTCATTGAACGATCCCTCCACCTTCGGTGCCGTTACTCACTTGTCGATGCCGTCCAAAGGTGGCCCGTCGCCGCCCAGGCCGCAGTAGTTGCCGTAGTCGTTGAAGGTGAGCGCGCTCTGTCCCGTTGTCCACCGGACCATCCGCGCCAAGTCCTTGATACTTCGGCTTTGTCGGACTCCTTCCTCTAAAACTTTCCCTATGCAATAAGATAAAGCTGCTTAGAAAAGTTTATTTATTACAGAGAAAACTAACCATCTATGTAAAGTTTAAAACAGATGATTCTGTATCAATTTGTTTTTATTTTAAGTTTTTAATTAAATTCCTATCTGTACATTATTCCCCTTGTTTTGCATTTCGATATTGTTTATTGATTTATTCCAGAAATTTATTTTTCTACCGCGTTTGTTTCGATGCAATCTTTTGCTCTTGCATACGAGTTTTTGACGCACAGAGAATTTGTTATTAAGTTTTCTAAACCCGTTTCTTCTGAAAAGAAAGTGATATTAAAGGGCGGTTCCAGCTTTCTATTTTAACCTACTCAAGTTTTTTCCTACCTATTTATTTTTTTTATACTCCATTAATCACAATGATCAAACACTTGCTACGATTTTTCAGTTTCTACAAAATCGCAATTGCATCATGAGTAAATTATATAGTTAAAAAATTCAAAAGCGATCTTCATGGGAGAAATAGATTCCATTAGTCACGACTAAAATGCGTGATTCCTTTCAGTCATTTCCGAGCAGGCCGAACACTTTCAGGTCACCACTGAGGTCTTGATGGATATAATTGCCATTTTTCATTTTGCTCCAAATTAACAGTTATAAATGAAGGTCGCATATAAATTCTCTCTGTCGGACCTTGGGAGAAAATTTTGTTGCCTTGTTTAGCTCCAAATTTATTTTTAATCTATTTTCATTAGTGTTGCAATAGCGTGCGAGAAGTTAAGAATGCCTAATATATATATTTTTTTATGTAATCTCTGAAAATGAGATCACTGCTCAAGTTTTTACGAAAATTTTGGAAAAAAGTTATACTGCAAAATTCCGTGTTGAAAAAAAAATTATGGCTCGGGACAAATATAAATGTTTATTTCATTAACCAAATTGAAACGTTGAGGTGGAATTTATTATAAATATTAGTGATGTATACTAAACAAAAAAAAAATATATAAGAAACTTTAATTGACTTTTTTATATTATTAAGTTAATTTAAGAAAAGGAATAAAAAATATATGAACATTTATGAGACTTTATTTGACATTTTTATAAAAATCAAAATTTACCAAATTTTAATTTAATAATAATTGTAATTAAATTTTAGTTTTCTTGTTTTTTTGAGTTGAGGTTCATTAAAATATTATACATTTATAATGAATTATTCAGTAGTTAATTATTCTTGAATTGACTTTTTTATATGTTTGTTACACCATGATAAGTGGTAGTATTCGAGTATTGTATTGAGTATTGTATATCGACCAACCTACATAAGGACGTCCCAGAGGTGCTTACAATCAACCCTCTCCTCTGGGGATTTCTTGTTCAAATTGACGACTTTGGTTAACCTTTGCCACAAAGAAAGACAAACAAGAGAAATAAAAGGGGAAGAGTGAGAGAGCGGCTTCTGGTCTAAATATTCCTCCTTCGTGGGGGGAAGAAACCATCAACACAACGTTTGTACATACGGAGTTGACATATTTTATTCGAAGGTTGAAGAACAGGAGCCTCTATTTGCTCAAATTAGATTCACACGGACAAATTGCAATCACACTGACAAATGGAACCAGGTTACGCAGTGAAGGCAAAAAATATGTAGGCTTTGCCAATATGATCTACATCTGGTTTATCGTGGTTATTTTGAAACCGTGAAAGTCAAATACCAAATGAAATAATAAAGATCTAACTCTAGATACGTATAAATATTTGTAGTAATAAAGGGAAGAGAGAAGACTGCGTTAACCTTAACCTTCTTCAATCCTGGAATATTCTCGGAGGATGCGGCTTTAGAGTGTTTTATAACAACTTCGAGACTACAGATGCGCTTTGTATAATAATAATAATAATAATAATAATAATAATATTAATATTATATTCAGTTCACCAATTATAATCCAAATTATTATGTATTTCATGTGGTCCAGTTATTAGAAGAGATTATATTAATAAAAATAATTTAAATTATTAGATTTATTTGCTATAGCAACAATACAAAAATTTGCTTCGGGTTTCGGTATCTTAGGCCCGTATTCAGCATGAGTGCTAATGCTCTTGCTCAACCCATTGTCAGATACAAATTACTAGATTAATTGTTTAATTTAATTGAAAAGGATTTCTGTTTTCTTGAGTGAATGGATTATTCATAAGCAGTCTTTTATTTGTTTAATTTACTTTGTAAATTTCGATATATTCTTTTATGGGGATCAATTTTGTTAAGTTAGTGCTAAAGATTATTCTTTTTGGTGTAGCCATACTGGAATAGGTATGACCTTTATTTAAAATGCGCTGTGCGTAGGTGGAATTATTACTAATTGCTCTTGATGCTCTTTATATCTTACTTTAAAGGATACATTTGATAATTAGGTTGGTTTGGTTTGTTTGGTATTAACGTCCTTTGCAACTGCCATGGTCATTTCATTGATAATTAGGTTCAGTGGCTAATGTTCTATTCATATTAAAAAAAATGATTTGTTTTAGATGTATTTAATTAGAAATTTAAAGATAAATTATTGCTAAGATTGTTTAAATATTGAAAATCAACAATTAGAAATATTTTGTTAGGTTTCCAACATAATGGGGGGCATGTTGCAAATTTATTTTGAATTTACGTTAGTAAAAATAAATTCTTTATTATTAAATGATAAAATTGCAATCGTAAAACTTTATGTAGCTAAGCATTTATCGAAGAAAATTTTTGAAATGACCATATATCATGTAACGGATGTTTTTCAACGAATAGATTTCAAACACGTAAAAGAATGTTGGGAAGAAAAGCAAATGGGAAAAAAAAAAAAAAAAAGCATTGACTTGATTAATGAAGTATACGTAAAAGAATAATTGACTTAATTTTTGAATATACTAATTTGATACAAGTAAAAATTGAAAAATACTTTTCCATGAGAGAATTAACAAATACCTACGCCGATTCGAGACAACTTAGGGGTGCAATCGAGAATAGAAAAAAATATTCATCCGTGTGACTTGAAGAGTTTCATCTTTTAAATTGTAATAAATGTAATCTGATCGATGACGAGAGTAAGTTGGCTCACCTGTCGTGCTCTGCACATGGTTGGTGATGCTCGATGCGTCGCTGCCGTCGACGGAGAAGAGATGCAGGAGGGAGAGAAGGTGAACGAAGCAGCAGAAGGAGAAGGTGGCGGCCGAGGGAACTCTCCTTTCGCTCTCCATCGACAATCAGCACCGTTAGAACTGACCCAGTTGCTCTCTCGTCCGCTGCTGATCGGTTCTTAACGCAGGTTAAAGAAAGCTAAAAGGAACGGACGGCGACTAAATCGGAGGCCGACGACTTTATTTTCCCCTCAACTGCCATCGGGGTTGGTTTCTCTTCTCCCTGAAATCACCCACTTTCACTGTGCATGTGCCTTGCGGCGCCTCCCGTCAACACTCTTGTCTGTTCCCCTCGGGGGTTTGAAGAGAGAAAAGCTCCTTTTCTTTTTTTTTTCCCCTCTTTATTTTCGAGATTCAGAGACAATAAAAGGAAGAAATTTCGTCAATATTTGAAGGTTGAATGAAGACGAGTAGAATTGATTTTTGTTTCGAAGGAAACGTTCTTGCAGAGGAATAAAGGTTGGAAGACAAAAAAACACAAAAACCAACTATATTTATTACCATTTCTTTTTTTTTCTTTTTCTGCAGAGCCTATAATAATTTCGTTTACATATAAAACTTTCATAATTCTGTTATATTAACTTGTTTTTTTCAATAACGTTTTCCATTCTATGAGGAAGTTTTAAGAGAGGTTATTAACTTTTCAAATATGAAGAGAAAATAATGAATGTCAATTAATTCCTATTTAATCAGGACCTTTAAGAGGATCAAGTGTATTTGAAAAATTCTTGTCACATAAACACAATATATGTATATTTATTGTTCATAAAACTTGAGGTCATGCCCTCGGAACGCAAGCTTTTTTTATTCCTTTAATTGGGCCCAAGGAACACATCTGATACACATCTGCAATATGCTTACCCTTAAGGGTAGGAGAAGACATCTATAGACATGGAAATTGCATATAAAAATTAGATGATCATAAATTGAGCGCATTTTAATTACGAATATTGTTACGTGCCAGAAATGGAGCACATGATAAAGTATTTTAAATATTCAAGTTTAACATTTTAAATTTACATTAAGACTATGTAAAAACTATTTGAGCTGTCTGTGATTTGTTGTACAGTAAAGTTCATTTACTAATCGTTCAATAATTTATGATCATACGAAAATAATGTACATACGAAACCTCACTGTACGTACATTAATTTATTGTAGATGCTTGCCTCATGTCCTCATAAATATTATTTTGCATTCAATAAACTTGTGGGTATATTGTTAAAAATAAAGTTTATATCTGAGGAATAGAACAAAAGGTGAACGCCACATGATTGAATAATGTCTATCACAATCGTTATCATTTCTCAGCCACAAAAACAATACCGCGCAGGAATGGAAATAAATGAATTTATAGGTTTACCGAAAAACCTGCTTTTCTATTGAAGTTCATAATTTAATAAACTGGAGACTTTAGTCTAAGCTTTAATTTAGCAGGAAAAGGAAAAGGGAGTGTCCAATTATTTCGTTTTCCAGTTATATCATGGCTACATCCATTCAGAAAACAAATCTAAAATCGATTTCAAATCATCATCGAGTGTGGGAAATATTTAAAAATGCGTTTTTTCATAGTTTTGTAATATTTTCCAGGAATGCACTTTCTTTGGCTAAGTAATAAAAGATATTTTAGGAAAAATATTCTAGTTACTGTATATAATATAAAATTCGTTCTATGTATTTATTTCTCATCGTACGTTTATAAAGCAAACTTTTCCTGGGTCATCAGGTCAAGGGAGAAATTTTTTTGAGAGCTAATTTCTTTTTACTTTTAGCTCACTCAAAATGAAGTTCATGAAAAAGGATGAATATTTGAAAATTCATTTAACAGTGAATTTAAATGATATATTAGTATTTTATATATAATAGCAAATCTAAATAATATAATATCTAAATTCCTCATTTCAGTGTAGTATCACTTGGGGTTAATATCTGAAAATTTCCCAAAGCAAACTAGATTAAATTATGCAAATTTTGTTTGGAATTCAGTCGTCTTTTTTTCATTTTTCATGTATACGTTTGAATTTATCATTTATAACTTTATGGTATAAAAGACAACGAATATGCAATGGCTTTCTCTTCGAGCATGAAAATAGCAAAGAAATGCAAGAGATCTTTCTCCATTGACTAATAAAGCCACATTAACATCAACCGATGACCTTTTTCAATGGCAATCTATGTACTCGGAGGTATTTATGATGTCGTGTGGTTTACGAATTCTCATTTACTTTTAAGGGAGCAAGTCATGATCCCAAAAACCACGAGGGACTAGAAAATTCAGTTGTGAAGCGAGTAGGATAGGAGCTTCAATCAAATAAAAAGGAAAGAGGAAAAAATAAGCCACTGTTTAACTGTAAAAATACCAATAATAAACCCCAAAATTGTCAACCTTGGGGGATAAGTAGACCTGTTGAAGGTGAACAAAGAAAACGGGTCAACCAGTGAGAAAGTGAGTTGACAAGAATAGATAACCCTTGTTGTTCCGAGCGATTTGGAAATTTTACTTTCACTTTAAAATATTTATCTTGTATTACTGCTGTTCTACTAATTGAAATTTATTAAAAAATATATTCATTCTGATAAATTTATTAAATGTTCCCCTCGTAATATTTTAAATTTTCAGATAGATACAAATTGTGTTGGTTTATGAATTCAAACCTTTCTGCTTATGTATTTAATGTAATTAAGTATAAAGATGTCATATTAGTTATAATTTTTATTGCAAGCTTTATCTTTTTTTATTACATCGTTCAGAAAATAGTTATTAATTTTTCTTTTTAAATGAATTGAAGAGTGTTTGACGGAGGAAAGGATGCAATAATTAAAGCATCCTGAGTGTTTGACGGAGGATATTAGACTGAAAATTGGTATTTTAGTAAACTTGATTTTATTCTTAAGAAGAATAATAAATATTTCATGGCACGTGAGATCGCCCCATTTTTCTCTTAGTAATCATATTTACTGTTATTAAAAAAAGAAAACGCTGTTCACTTCATTTTTTAAGGTGAAGTTATATTTGCTAATAACTTCTTTTGTCTTCTTTTCTTCTCCTGTAAACGAGAAAAAGAAAAACGTTCCAATGTATTTTGTATATGTGAATATATTTTCAAAGGACCTCTATTATCAAGTACTTAAAACTTATGCTAAATGAAAGGTAAAATGTGTTATTTAATAGCAAAATCTTGTTTCTGAGGAATCGTCAGGTGACAAGTGAACTGTTATCTCTGAATTTAGTTCGTTGACATTGCAGCTTTCTGTTTGCTCCGCCTTTTCTTCAGGAACGATACCAAGGGGAACCTAAATTTGCAGAGAAAAGACGGTGGAAGGGGAGGGCGAGAAACTGGAAGTCCCCATCGAAATAATCTTTAGCTCAAAAATCCATCAAATGCTTTACTTCGTGGAGACATTTATGGATTACTATGTCAACGAACTAGAGTGAGTACCCATAATTCTTAAAAGTTACAACTACTCTTTTAGGGGTAGGCCGTAAAAAATTAAAAACCCTTAAGAGAAGTGCACTGTCAAAATAATTTAAAAACTCTCTAACGATAAAAATTTCATGTGCTCACTTCGAGGTTTTTCTTGAAGAGAATAATTGCTGGGCAAAGGGTCGTAGGTTGTCTTTCTTGGAGCCCCAACCACAGACCGTCAGGTGATGGTCTAAGAATGTTCGATCCCAAATGATATTTGAACCGCTGGGAGGGCGAGGGGGGGGGGGGGGATTTAAAGAAAAAATAAAAATCTTTAAATAACATATAAATTGGAAAGGTGTTCTTTCAATGAAAAAAAAAAGAAAATTAAAAAAAAAAAGCTACATTTTTTCACCTCTGTCTGTGGTAATTTAAAGACTCGGAAGTTCTCAATTATGCATACGAGGCAGACTTTTATTTCCAGCAGAGCGAGATGCTTGCCGAGGCACTTTCGGGGTCCTACGCCAAACGGTATGTAAGACAGAGGATTCCTGTACATGTGAGCATTGACGAACCTTGAACAGAATGAAAACGAACGTGAGATGCGGCCCCTAATTAATTATTCGTTTTATACGGTGTTAGTTATTATGATGTTATTATATGACGTCCACGTTATGCAAATGGAAACAATCTGCCCCATATTTTTGATTCCATTTGTTACTAGCAGTATATCCTTCACTCTAAATGTAAAAAGAATTGTTTTAAACGGGGGAAAACTTACCTTTCTGGTTTGAATTCATTAGGTTCAGGATAAAGTTGAGGGTCCATGTGAATAGCATAAATAGGAATGTAGATCATCATTCCTTTCTTGAGAAAACAGTCACGCAGTCTAACATCCTTCACACAAACTCTTTCACTTCTGCAAAGAGGAAATACTTCTGTTTCATCATTTATTTAAGAACAGTAATAGACTAAGAAGGTTCTTGTAGGAATTTTGTTTCCTTTAGCTGAAGCCTAAAGATGTTTATGACTACGACCAAACGAATGCTTACCTGATAACTGGAGGGTACATTCGGAGACATTCTGCTATCATCAGTTCTGTAAACTGAAGTTTTGCTAGGAAAATGGCATCAATAATTCCCTGAAAGTTAGCAACAGTAAATCCCAGGTTAGTGTCTAATTATTTTTGGAATATCTTTATCGTTTTCATTGCTCTTTATTGATGTCAGCACATTATTTAAAGAGACATCTTCCTCTTCTGAATTGAAATTGAAAGAGTTCAAAAGTGTCCTCACCGCATTCTCTTTCAGGTGGTAATGCACTTCTTTCTCTAGTCTCCGCTGGATATGAGGGTTTGAGGCAAGGGCATAGAGGGTGAAGGTCAATGCCGAAGCCACCGTGCTTATTGCTGTCAACAGGAACATTATCAAGTGGGCAATGATCAAATGGTCGCTGAAGGCTAGGAAAAAATTCAAAACAATATAAAAAGAAACATTTCATTCAGCTCTTTTTCTCTATAAAATGTTAACGTTATTGCTCAAACAGAATGTTTCAACGTGAATCTTTTAAAGAATTTTGAAACATTCTTGGGCCCGTGGTAATTTTCTGATGCAGAATGCATAAATCGGTGCGAATGTAATGTCCTGAAAATGAGCAACACATAAGAACGCGAAAAACTGAAAATTATGATACCTTACCTAGTCATACTAATCCCCCTGTGAATCGCCATGGGGTTGCCATGATCCCTGAACGAAAAAAATCCTTCGGATGGGATCTGTAGAAGTGATCAGGTGCTAAAAGAAACGCTGTTATCTGTCCTTGACAAAAAGTGTTCCAGGCGACGAAACAAATGATAGTCTGTAGGAGATAAGTCCACGGAATAGACAGAAATGAGGCAATGCTTCATAGCGCAAAGCATTTAGTGCCAGCATCGTTCGTTGTGTAGCATGGGATCGGGCGTTGTCCTCGAGTAGAAAAACGCCACATCTGTTGACCAAAGCCGGTTGCTTCTCCAGCAACTTCTGATGCATCTGTTGCAAATCAGCACAATAACGTTTTGTATTGATGGTTTGGCATCTTACGAAAAAAAGTCCGATGAATTATCCTAGCTGTGGACCACTTCTTGGGGTATAGGGGTGGCTTAAGATGCCGTCCAGGAGACTGTCTTGCTTAACCATTGTCCAGATCGTTTACAATTATCATACAGGACCCATTTTTCGTCGCAGGTGATGATTCGGTGCAGTAGAGATTGCTGTTTATTCCTGGCAAGCAGAGACACGCAGACTTACAAACGCCTGGTCTTGTTGGCAGTTGGCAATTCATGAGGTACCCACATGCCCACTTTTTTGACCGTATCCAATGCAGCTAGACACCAAACAACTGTCACGTGGTAAACACCTATCTCTGCTGCTATCTCACCACACATTTATCATGGGTCAGGCTTCAACTGCACTTAGGAGAATATCGTCAGAAACAGCAACAGGTTGGTGACCACATGCCTTGTTTTTCATGTCCATTTTGAAATTTCACAAGCCATCGGCGAACGGTTCGTTCGTTGACTGTTCTCCCCAAATGCTGTGATAATGTTCCGAGCGACAATTCTTGCCGAATGGCCCAGTTTAAATTCACGCAGGAAGACTACTCTCAAATCACGATTTTTCCATGTTTACTTTGCTAGCCCGAGCAAGGCAAGGCTGAAATTTGTTCTTCACACATCTGCTACCTATCTAGAAAGTATGTGCCGTAATAACTCCACACTTACGGGTGCTTTCACTCCACCATAGGGAAGAGCGGTCTCCAATGCACTATCGCTCTGGACATTTCATTCGCACTGACTCAATAAATGGGGCGCCCGTCATTACATTACTCTACAATTAGTATTTTCCGATAGGCAATTAAAATGTGACTAAAAGCAATTTTGTACTGCTTTTGAGAAGGATGAAATTAGTGCACGCACAGCAAGAAAATGGTCCCAAATTTTTGTTAGGTTATGGGTCATGTGAAAATTCTATGCATCTGATGTGATATTGTTTTCATAGCCTTTCATCAGAAAAAGGCGTCCTCGATCTGCCTATGATCTGCAAATTTTAGATTAAAAACAACTCGACCAATATTGACCAAGCTTGAAACTTAACGTTTTCGCCCTAAAAGGATTCCACCTGAAGATGGCTTGTTTTCCATAATATACAGGGGGATTCAAATCGTGTGTAAAACAATATATGGGGGTATTATAGAGGTCAAGGTATACAAAAAAAAGTCCTATGAACATGGGGGGGGGGGGGGGTTCGAATTTGAACGATAACCGAGATATAAACAAATAAAAATGCCGCCACCGAGATCAACAACAAGTTAATAACTCAGGTTCTGTAAAGCCTAGATTAATGGAATTTGGAGAAATCACAGGGTACATAAAACTGTGTATACTGTTAAAATTTGGTCGAATTCCAACAAGAAGTTTCCCAGTTACTCATTCAACATCATAACACGTGTTCACTTGTGAGTACTACCCAGCACTTGTTACAATTTTGACTGCGTAACTCGGAAACTTCTTCTCATTGGAATTCGATCAAATTTTAACGGTATACAGTTTTATGTACCCTGTTATTCCTCCAAATTTCATTAATCTAGGCTTTACAGAACCTGAGTTATTAACTTGTTGATCTTGGTGGCGGCATTTTTATTTCTGTTCATATCTCAGTTATCGTTCAAATTCGGACCCATGTTCATAGGACTTTTTGTGTTTACCTTCACCTCTATAATACCCCCTTAAATTGTTTTACAGCGATTTGAATCACCCTGTATAAGATGAAATGTCATTTATAAAATTATTAACAGCATTGGTTTAAGGGTTTTTGGTAGAAGCTTAAAAACTGAAAAAAAATATTGAAAGAAAAAATTATAAGGATAATCTTAAGTAGAAGAAAAATTTCTTATAACGTTATATCATGTGTTGACTATAATTAAAAAGTTATAAAAATTTATAAAAAAATTATTGCCCTTCACGTCCCATTTGAATCAGGAAGATCACCCATCGCGTTAGAGGAAAAAAAACCCAAAACAAAACAAAAAAAATACCTCAGGATCATGTAAGGCTACATTAGATCAGATTATTTAAAAAAAATTATTGTAATAATTAATTTTTACCTTTTCTTTGGTTGAATTTCTTATTTGGATCGATTAACCGTTCGCATTTTTCTTCTTCTTGCGCTTCCAGCATCATTTCAAGGAAGTCCATGTGGGTCTAGGAGCAATAATTGAAAATATGATTTTTTTTTTCTTTTTCTTCGCACTTCAAATTATACTTTTGCCAATTAAGTATGCAATTGAGATAGAATGTGCATGTATAGAAGAAATGATTAGACTTTGAGAACAATCGGATGATTTATTGGGCAAAAAGGATTACACAAGTGAACAAGTCAGTATGGCATTGGTTCACCTCTGGCCTGGATACAAGCCGTTACCAGACGTGTGATTGATTCATAAGTGCCGGATTTCTGAGGGATATCTTGCTGATGACCTCCAATTGGTGGAATAATTCGTCGATAGTATAGGTTGATTGCAGGCGACGCCCCACCACACCTCAAACATGCTCAATAGCCTATTTTACCATTAGGCGACAGAACAAATGGAGCGTTTGTCGATCGGACGAAACCGCTATTCGTTCGCCAGACTTTCTCCTATGCATGTGAGTATATATCTTTTACCTAGGGACACCAGGTACCCTTGCACCGAACCTGTGGCGATCTAGCTGGCCTAGGCAGAGCGTCGCAAGCTCGGAAACAACCCATGAAGAGGCATGCTGCTAGCGTGTGGTTGGCGTCGTCTAGTTAAAAAGAAAAGGTAGCACAACGAATTGTAGAATGTCCTTATCGTACCATTTTGTACCAGGTTATGGATGATTATCACGGGCGTCCGGATATCAACTAGATGGCACTGGATATCGACTGACGCCTCCTTTTCAGTGCATGCATATTATGAGGATTTTCTTTAGAAATTCGTCACCTTCTATCTAGTATCGTTATTGATCTCATTTATGCTGATGCATTCAGGTAAATTCTTTGGTTTTCGGTCAAGAAATTACTTATTTCCTTTAGTTAAAATACTGAAGTACGTTAGGCGTAGAAAATCTTAAACGAAAACCTTTGGGCAAAGCCAAAGTGAACATTCGACATAAATAATACGTGAAAAGTTAAAGGAAAAGATCAAAACTAACTTCACTGCTTTGCTTCCTCTCCAGTAATGTGCAAACAGCTGTTTTGATAAAATACGAATAGCTGTCCTTTCGAAACAAGTTCTTAATACACGAAGGCAAGAATTCTAAAAAAAATACAAAGTAGAAAAAATAGAAAATATTGCACTATTTTACGGAATATTCAGATGACAATTCGATATTTAGATTATAACGCATATTACTTAAATGACTGAAATCATTAAGAATCAGTAGTCTTAAATCAATCTAATGACTTGTAAAATAACAATTCATAAGGGTTATAAATTCATTACCTCTAAAATTTATAAAAAATCAATTCCCCTAGGTCAGTAAACAGGTCCTTTATGTTTGATTGAAAATATTAATGTCAAGTAAAACAGTTCTCGATATTTAATATCTCAAGTTAAGTAGAACGCAGTTATCGATGAGATTTTCTCTTGCACTGTATCTTCTGACATAAAAAATGGACACCTTGCAATACAACATGATTTGGTTTTATGGAATCAACCAAATAAAACGATGTTTATTTTTATAATTTATTTTTTATGTAATTGTTACCGTGACTCCGATGGCTCAATTCCGATTGGCACTCGAAGCCAACGGGAACGACCATTCACGACCCATTGTATCCTTTCCACTATGATTGAAGCAGACAAGCAATAAAGCCGAAACCAGTTGGTTCCATAATACTAAATCATGCTACACAACAAAGACTCAATTCTTTATGCCATAGTAAAACGTCAGCAAAATCAAATACATCTGAAGGGATTCACATAATGCGCTTAGCTTGTTCACGAGCTTCCAATAGTAAAGCGCACACGCCAAGAAGGTAAATCCAAACAAAAGGCAGCAAAAGAGTTCGGCAATCCCGAATTTGTTAACTCCTCTCTATATTTGTTAACTCCCAAATTTTTAAGTCAGATAGGAACATCAGATTTCAAATTATTTATAAATCTCGGCATGCAGCTTAATAATGGTTTCATGGTCTTGAACAGCTTATGTATTCCACAATGAGTGCATTGATGCAATTTTTTTTTAAAGAGAAAGATTCCAGAGATGAAAGTTATCCAATAGTAATTTGATAGTTATTAAAATTTCTAGGCTGGGATTTGCAGAAGTGTAGATGATGTTAATTGGCGTTTAAACTTTATAAAATAGCGTTAAAGAATGCTTACAACCAAATATTTACCTTCACGCCAGAGCTCTTCGATAGAAGGGTCGACCATTTTCTTCACGTGCATAACGAACGGGTGTTTGGGCTCATTGAAAGTGTCAACCTCTACGCCGAACACCATTTGAGCCACAATATCTATGGAAAAAGCCATCATTGCCCTAAGTAAAGAACACAGATTAATCATTGAATTAAATGATTTTTTTAAAATAATTATAACAAAAATCTCCTGCTCATTATACTTGTAGGAATTAAACGATTTCCCCTGATCGACGGTTGGAATGCTTTTCAAATTTTCTACCAACCTTTCAGCTTTATCTTGAATAGATGGGATAAGCTGAAAACAAAGATTGTGAATTTGCGCTTTTAGACGAAAAAGCTCAGAGTATTTTTCATTTCTTCAGCAACTTACTTCTTTTAGATTTTCTTGGTGGAAGATGTTAATAAGCCCAGAATGAACGGTCCGCCATTTGTCTCCGTGCAGATGTGTGATACACAAACGGTTCATTGGGTGACCCTGCTGAAGAACGCTCATGTGCTGAAAAATACGTAAACGAAACATGAAAAAAAAGAATTTTTCTTCGCTTGCTTTAGGGGTGGACAGAAGAACAGTAAAAAAAAACAAAAAACTATTTCGCCAAATGTTTTACTCGAAATAAAATTTCCTCCATCTAGAAGGAACCAATGTATTTAGGTAGGCGATAGAGACAGGTCGTACGTAAACATCATTCAGGTATGCAACTAATTACGTGAACTGTGCGAAAGATGAAAAGTAGAACAGTCTGCAGAAGCCATGTCCTGTTCTATGTTTTAGTTTGTTACAAAACCTGATTGTAGTTTGTAAACACGTTATTCTGTCTTGTCCGTCTAAATGATAGGCTTATAATGCGCTAGAAATAGCAATGGTTTTATTTTGACTTATTGGGATCTCTTCTACATTTCTCTACAGAACAGTTTGTATAGTTAAATGCAAATCCAACTTCTTCCTGATATTACAGTAGTAGTTTCCAACTTCTCGCTCTTTAAGCTTTTACCATCATTTATTCCTTCCTTCTCTGATACATTTCTGTCATCAAATGGATTCCCCTTTCCGACAATTATTTGCAATATAGATTCTGTATTGTCTGCAAGTCGCAGATCTTTAACATTGTAAGACTTTCATTGCTTAGGGAAATGCGTAGATGGCATATCCAAATTCAAATAATTTCACCAGGAAATATACCCAAGAATGCTGAAAAGAATACGCCACTAGGCACTGAAACGAACATGTATTGCAATTCATAACTCCAGAGTTCTTCGGGAGAAGCTCTGGAGAGTGTTGCAAAAATACGGAGTGGATGGGCAATTAGTGGTTGCTATCAGTCTCTGTACGAAAGCTCTGAGATAAATGGCATTAAATCAAGACCGTTAACCGTGGGCGATAGGCTCCGCCAAGGGTGCATAATGTCGCCTCTCTTGTTCATTATCTTTATGGATTGGATAGACAGGGGCAGCCGAGGCGATGAACGTATTAGTGTGGGCGACTGCTTTGTGGAGAGATTGCTCTTTGCTGAGGACCTTTTCCTCCTTGGGTCTTTTTGCACTGTTATGCACTAGATCGGTTTGGAGTCGAGTGTGAAGAGGCCGGGAAAAAATTCTGTGTCACTAAGACTGAGGTTCTGATCCTTTCGAGACAGTCTGTTCAGTATGCTGTCCATGTTAGATGGCGCTCCAAGTTCCAAGTATCTCGGGACTGCATTTACCAGTGATGAACGGCTGGACAGAATTGGAGGCTCGGATCTGTGCAGCAAGCAGTATAGACGCGAACTGTGGCGATTCGTAGTAATGAAACGTGAGCTAGAAAACAAAGGCAAGCTCTGTTTTCAACTCTGTCCCCCTTCTCACCTATGATCACGAATCTTGGGTAATGACCGAAAGATTACGATCGCGGGTGCAAGCGGCCGAAATGAGATCGAGAGGTGTGGCAGGTGTTGCCCTACTAGAAAAGAGGGCACATCAGTACAATAAGGGAGTCTTTAGTTGTTGAGCCGCTATTTCGCCGCATTGAGAGGTCACATTTGTTTTGGTCTGGCCACATGATACGGTCTTCCTAGGCAGTTGGTATTTTCCAAGCCAGTGGGTAAGAGACCAAGAGGTCGGCCTAGAATTAGGAGGCTAGACAACATGGAGAATCTGGGTTCGAGTCACTTGGGTATTGCCTTTAAGGACATGTACCTGTTGGCGGAAGATCGCGAGCGCTGGAGAGCCTATATAAGGCTGCTGCCCTCGCGATCTTAACGGACAAGCGGTATTCATAACTTCAGAATTCGTAAGCTATTTGTCGATGAGATTTTAATAAATTACAACCACTGACAATAATGATGGGAGAGAAACATATCAGATGGAGTCATGCACTAATTAAAAGAAAGAGCATCAAAGAGCTGAACGAAAATACAAAAGCAGGATTTTTAAAGAATAAGTAACCTTGTTCATATTATTAAAATTTTCCGAGTGATCAATCAATAACGTGGTATAGGATATTGTAGTGGAAGATTTTGATCGCTTGTAACTCCTATTTATTGAACTTCATGATGCTTTCTTTTTTCTCTGGAGAGATTGATAAAGAATGTATGCTCGCTACCTAAGTCTAAAGCATAAAGCCGAACATTAGCTAAACTCACCTTTCCTATCTAACAAGAAATATATAAGGAATAACATTCTGCATCATTCATGAATAGTGAAAGTTTACGATTTCTAAAAACGTTTCCATTTTTCTCTCCACCCCATCCAAATTAAGTTATTAATTATATATGTATAATCAATTGTAAAAAAAATATAGGCTATTATAGAGGCTCATTTTCTATTACGAAATAAAACAGTTAAACAGTACTCACAGAATTAACCGGAAAATTATGGAAGTCTTCGACGAAGATTCTCTTGATCATGTTCAGGTCAGCCACGTATAAAACTGGTAAACTGCCCTCGTAAGCTCTAGAATGTTAAATGCTGAAATGTTTAACCTAGATTTCTAAACAGTCAGAACATCGCGATGTTCAAAGGTTACAATCAACACATCGCAATATACTCGTGTATACATTACCGATTGCAATAACAGTTGTTTTAGTAATCGAGAATCATTAGTGTAAATATGATAAATTGCAGATTATAATTCAAATGTTGAAGCTTTTCAAAATTGCCTAATAAAATGCTGAGACTTTGACAAATTTACGTAGACCTTACTTATTCAAACTCCGTGTGTCCTATACTGCCTTATAAAGAATCAGGGTGTTTATAATTAAAGTTCCCGTACTCTGAGCAATTTTTCTCAAAAACGACCCATCCGAATTTTGGTCGGATTTTCAGGATATCTTAAGGAGAATATGGGAGAGTGAAATGTCCAATAAAAAAGTAGTTCACTATTTCGTCGGTAAGTGGCGCTGTTTCAATCAAACTACTCAAGAATATACGCAAATTAATTCTTACAGCTATTTAAACACATTGCAAACGCTATGTTAAGATTTCAAATGGTGGCAAACATACTGAACATCTCTTGAAATGATTTCTATCCATTGTATGTCATAATTTTGAGTATTTTGATTGAAACAGCGCCACCCACCGACGAAATAATAAACTATTTTATTGCACATTTCACTCTCCCACACTATTCTGAAAATCTGACCAAATTCGGATAAGCCGTTTTTGAGAAAAGCTGTTCAGAGTACGGGAACTTTAATTATAAGCATCCTGTACATACAGAGGTACCTCTCGTAGTGAACTGATACTACAGACGGAATGGATATCATGTCAGCATATAAATTTACATTAAAAATATTGATACGACGGTATGGACGCATGAGGTTATGAAATAGATGATTTCCCTTATTATAAGCTAGCTCAATTAACATAATTTTAAGCTAACAAAAATAATTTAGCTACTGAACCCGAATACTCTTCCGTGCTTTTCATAGGCTTTCTTGTCGAATTCATGATATGGCTGAAGGAGAATAAGAATAATAAAAATGAATTTCCAATTACGAAAGTCATAAAATTGTAAAAAATATTGGAAATGATATATTTAGTAGATGTAAAGAAGTGGAGGCAGATTATACCGTTTTCCAAGGAAACTCTCTTGTTCCAATGATAGGAAGAGGTCTGCCAATGACTTTGATTTTTTGCTTCTCAAAAAAGCCAAAATTCCTCGTGAAGTAACTGAAAGATGATAATTTATTGAAAAATTAAGTAGGGTCTAAATACCATCAGATTAGAAGACCTAATTAATCTCAGAAGACCTGAAAGTTTTAGAATGTACTTAATAGGGTTCAAAGCAAGCAAAACTAGCTTCCTTTTATGGTCTCATTGGACTATTAACACGTACTTACAGATACATACTCAAAAGGGTGAGAAACACAGATATTGCTGTGAATATTCGCATGTCGATGGGATCAAAGAGACGAATGTGTATCACCCTCGCATCGTCTGACTCCATTTTATTTTCGTTTTTGTAGAAAAGTAACCTAAGGAACACTTTGAAAAACACTGAAAGTTTTTATGGCGCTTTTAACTATTTCTAGACATATTGCATGTAACAAACGTTTATAGTATTTTCAGGTACACGAGGCTATTTATTTTTGTTTTGTTTTGCTCGTGCCTTGCACTCGATAACAATTGTCTCGCGAAAATGATATTCTGTAAGACAGGGCGAACGCATTGTCGACCTACAAATGTTTTATTTACTCTGGTAATTTTCTTTATAAAAAGTCAACAAACATTTAATTTTAATCGTAATTAGAAAAAAAGACCCATTAGATGATGATGCGGCTTATTGTTATTTCAAGTGTTAGGATCAAGTTCTTTAACGACTATTATCCTTATCACTTTTGCAGATTCTGATCTGTTTGTTTAGATTTTTTGGGAGCGTCGACATCAAAGTCATTTGAATGGCTATTCTATCCACATGACCAGTACAAGCACAAACTCCAGCTCGACAACCTCGGGATTCAGCACATGGTTCTTCAAAGTGCTTCATTCGATTTCAAATGACTAAATTTTTGAACTTAGCATTTACAGAGAAATTTGAAATCATGAAGGGGTAATCTTCTAAAGCTAGGAGGTTTCCTATTTCATTTTATGTAGGCTTAAGCTCAATTAATAAACGATTGATAGGTAAGAAAGAATCCTCGTTTGAAATTGGATGAATCTTTTTAAATAACGCTGGTATTGCTGAAATGAAAATTCCCTATCTAATAGGAGTCAACGGAATCTGCTATGATTAAAGAAAGACTTAAAAAATGTTTTTTTTTTTAACTTCATTTTGAAAATCCACCAGGACGTTTACAAAAACATTTCGTTGTTAGGCTTTAACGACATTAATCGGAGTTAGTTTTCTTTGTATAAATTTGATGTTGATCAAATAAATTTACATATCTGCGGTCTGCGTGTTTATTGCTGATCTGTGCTGAAGCTGCTAGACTGTAAACAGAGGCGACCCAAAAAAGTCGGATTCTGGTGCCAAATGCAACAAATATTTGGGCCGTGGGGGGCGTTATTGAACCGTGGAAAATTAAAGATGAGGGTGTACCGATCGCACTGCCTCCGAGCTGACCTTGATTATACATAAATAAGTCATTTTTAATATTAAAGAAGTTCGATTTTATCAAACTACAAATTAGAAGTTTTACGGCATGAGCAACTATTTTTAGCTAAAATTATTGGGTTTTCCAAATAAGAAAGAAAAAGAAAAAAATTACGTTTTTCTCCTCTACATTGTTGTAGTTGTAAATTTAATGTATAGATTCATCCGCCCATGCGCAATCGACAGCTGACACATCTAGCTTCCTTGAAAGAAAAAGGTGTGCGGCTTTTTTCAATAATGTTGTGGAAATGGACAGTCAACATGAGCATTTTCGCCAAGTTTTGCGGAAAATTGTTAGAGCTTGGTTGGCATGTGTTGCCTCATCCACCATATTCATCAGACCTTGTTCTATCAGACTTCCATTTATTTAAGTCCTTGCAAAACTCCTTGAGTGGAAAAACTTTTTGCCAAAGTTTCCTGTTTTCTACAGAAAACCATCAATATGTGTGGATTTCCTGTTTCGTGCACACTTTTTGCCAAATTATTTAGTGTATAACCTATTATAGTTTTATTCCGAATAAAGGAATACATCAACTCGACCCATCAAACCAACAAGCATACGGTTTATCTGTGTTGTGCTATTTAATAACCGTTCGAAGGATCCATATCAAAACATACCTATCGAAATGCTACCGAAGAAAAGAAAACGTTCGCTTCAGATGACGCTATCGAAAGACACGCTATTCAGTTCACGCTACTACAGCAAGGTTTTCGAGTTCGGATGTGAAAGTTCCCGAAAGATGGCAGAAGATAATCGAACAAAAAGGACCCTATATCATTGATTAATGTGTATTGATACAGTAATGGATATGGATACAGAGAAGACCAAAACTTATCCGGGCGTCGGAAACATCAGCTTCGTCTATAGAGGAAAATTGTAAAATTACTGAAAACTATTTTATTATATAACTTCTTGAGGTTGTTCTGTTTAACATAAAACTGTAATGATACCTCTGCTAGTTTTTGAATAAAGTAAACTGTCTTGAAAATCACTGGGAAAAAACGCAATGAGTTTTTGAACAACCCAATATTTCATTACCAGATGATTTTATGTGACGCATTCTCTTAGCCAGAAGTCACATATAAATCATAAACTAAATTATGATTTTTTAGGAAAAATGAAATAGTTAAAAATCTCTGAAAATTAAATTTCAATTTAAAAACAGCAGCGCTTTGAATATTGATTTATTAACTGATCCCTGATAATAAAGAGGTTATGTCAATTCCTTTGACAACGTTAGGAGGTGGAAACACAGTGAAATAATTATTTTTTTAGCTTTGTCCTAAACGTCAGCTATTTTTATTTTCCGCTCTAGTTTTCACTCTAGGTTCACCGTGGGAGCAATTTTATTTTACCACGGTTTGTTTCTTTTTACGTCCGTGTTGGCAGATCCTACATTAGAGGAATTCTTGAAGACACCTGAGACCGTGCGATTGAATCGAAATAACTCTATTTATTGTAATAGGATATCCGCTATCGGTAATCGACGTAAAATGAAAGATTTGAATTAAACAGTTCATTAAATTAAATTATTGAAAAAATTAAATTATTCATTGCCCACTGAAAAAATTATTATTTGAAACCTTGGTTTTATTGTTTTCGTGATTCTCAGTGTAATTCACAAACGTTGCTCATGCCGTAATTATACACTCTTTTGGAAAAAAAAAATCGAAGCACTCCGAAAATTATTCCGATCAAGAAACTTGGTATGCAAATCTATCAGAGATACAAATGTGGCCAATAAAAATTTTCCTGGTGTCACAATGCGCATTTCAACTGTATGGTGCAGCAGCATACAGATTTTGCTCCTTGTGTTATGATCAGGGGTACCATCTTCTACAACATCAGTCGTATACAACATCAACAGCTCAATAATACCCTGGGACCTGTTCTGTACCTCTCATGGCATGTCTGGAAATGCCTTCCGTGAGGTTCAAATTTTCCCTTGGCCAGCAAGGACCCCAGACTTTTTGCCAATCGAACATGAAGTGGGACATGGTGAGCCATCAAGTTCAGACATAACAGAATAACCTGCTTTTCGAATATTAATTTGTGAATAAAAGGCACTTAATTTTTATTTATTGTTCGAGATATATGTTTTATATTAATGATTAAGTTTTATTTTAAAAATATATGACAGCATTTTGGTAAGATAGAAATTGCATTGGCCTTTCGAATTTTCGATTTCGATTTCGAACCCCGGCAGTCGACGTTCTGTTGCTATGTACGAGGTGCTACCCAAAATAGCCAAGAATTTGGATATTCCGTCCAAACAGTAAGAGGTTCTGCCGCTAGATGTCTATTGGTGCACTTTTCAGCTGCTGCTCTGCCAAGTTTCGCAATCGTAGGCGCATTTCTTTGTGAGTTATTGCTGTTTGTTTTGCAACATGTTCTTTGTGCTTCTGCGAATTTCCAAATTATTCCACCTGGTCAGACTGTCAACAGGAAGTTATACTGCGAGGTTTTGAAGAGACTGAGAGAAAATTTCGCGCAAATGGCCCGAGTTTGGGAAGGACAAAGACTGGTTGCTCCATCATGACAACGCGCCCGTACATTGTGAAGGAATTCTGACAAAATAAATAAATAAATAAATTAAAACATGGCAACGGTCCCTCACCCACCCTACTCTTTTGATCTAGTCCCCTGCGACTTTTACCACTTCTCTAAACTGCAAGAGCGACGTTTTGACTCCATTGAAGATATCCAAGTGGAATCGCAACTGGTCATGAACACCCTACAGCCTTCGGACTTCGAGGAGTGCTTCCAAAAATGGGGAAAATCGCTGGGATCGTTGTATACGTGACTATGAAGGTGACAGCGGAAATTACGGTGTAAGGTACGTTTTCTGCTTTTTACGAGAAAATTCTCGGAAATTTTGGGTATCACCTCGTACATTGAAGATGGGCAAAATTAATTCATAACTTTCATGGATGCATCATAATAGAATCATGGAAGGATATATTGCAATCTCTTGTTTCCAATTGCTGCATATTTTTAGCAAAAGGTGAACTCCGCCAGGCTAAAATGACCTAATCGGCCCAAAAGTGTGCGCGACCACAAAACAATCTCCGGCCGTAGACAACTCGAGAAAATCTCAAAGAACGCTTGGCAAAATCTTCGATACAGTTCCTTTTGACTCCAGAGGAAGTTTTACAATGTACAAACTACAGTGGCTAGAAGAATAGTGTGGCAGCGAGCGTTCAAATCTGATTCCTCGAATGATGATGCCGCCAGATGGCAGCTACATCAATATAGTAGCTAAACATCCAAAACTTTACATCAATAAGGCTCCATTAATTTCTTCGTAAAATGTGTAAATTTGATTTATTATTTCATATTCATTCCAGAACATTGAAGAATATACCATTTTAATAATATTTCGATCTCCCCCTTTTTGTTTTAATTTAGAGATGATTTTGCAGTATTTTTTAATTTCAAATGATTTTATTCTTTTTCAGTTATAATTGGTATAGAGAAATGCACGACCCATTTCACACTGAGTTATTTTCTTTAGATAAGTTTTCGATTTCTTTATCCGATTTTAGTTTTGCAATAAAATAACACCCCTCCCTTCTTACTGTTGCATTTTAAAATTTCAAGATCCACTTTACTATCTATATTTCTCATTTATTTTTTTCTTTATGTAAAATCTAAGAAAATCAGAATAATTTTTATAAATTCCTTTTTTTAAATAATAAAATGCAATCAAAGCAGCTTTAAATACAAATTTATTATATTTCTTACTTTTTTAAAAAAATAATAAGAAAACTTTTTTTTCAAACCTATTAACCTAAAATATCTGATACTTAAATATTTTATCATCACATAAAAAAGTAATTTGGTTTTTAATCATGTGATAAATGAATTTTATATGAAAAAAGACATTTCCTTTGTATCTCTATATATTTTTCAATATTGTGCATTTCACATATGAGGCCTTCCGAGTTAGAAGTGCGAACGCCTCATTTGTTGAATTCTTTTTCTCCTGAAGCATCTGTGAAAATTCATTTTCTATCATTTGTTAGGTGGCCAGCTGTGTACAGCATTACATGATTAGTTTTTATGTTTATATTTTATTAGACTTAATTTAGCAGATCTAGGTTTAATGGTTAATTACTCAAAATTTAATTCCTCTGGCTCGGAAGAGCTCATATTCCATGCTTTCTTTATGGATACCTTCATCCATCTCTGATCTTATATTTCAACTTATTTAAAACAGCAGATTTTTTTCATTTATTGTAACGTTAAAGAGTATCCTCAAGTACTGTGGAAGACAATTACCTAAAATATACTAAATTTTTACAAATAAAATTAACTCGCCCGTAATGTATTTGAAAAAAACCTCACTCATCCTAAGATTTCCATCTCATCTCCCGGGTAACTCGCATCTATGTCGATTGCAGCGCCACCGCTACTATCATCAAATCGGGAATCAACCACATAGCATTGCGAGTAGCCGTTGCCACACTATTCTTCTAGCCACTATAGTACAAACCAGTAGCTACTACTTTGCAGCTGTTAGTCAATAAAATATTCTATGATGTTCACATTGTAATCCTTTCTTTTTTCTATACATGTAATTACATATGTTTAATGGAATTTCATGGTGATTTGATTTTTTTTTTTCTTTTTAACCTTGTTAAAAGTAAGAAGAGTCCATTTTTCTGAGAAGGTAGTGAGGATAAATGTATAATGTTTTGTAAAAGGTAAAACGAATCTTGATATTGATATTTTCTTTTTTAAATGTATTTAACTTTTAATTTAATATATTAAAATATAATAATAAATGTATTAGCTTGAATATATTTAAGTTAATATTGGTTATTTTATAAAAGTTAATGCAAGGGTTTGTGAAGAGTTCGGAACTGCGCAATATTTGGATCAGTTACATTCCGACTGTTGGTGGGTGGAGTGATGACGACTGAGAGGAGCAAATGTAGGGTGTTTAATGCAAGGACTTGGGTTCGGAGGTAATAAGTTTATCTATTACATAAAAGCTTTAACGATGCTTTATTTCCACACTTTCAATTAACTCTCCAATAAATTTATCTGTTTATCTATATGGTACAAATCTTGTAATCAACTTCCCTCAAACTAGAGAGCTGAACTTTGTACACATATACAGTGCCGATGGTCATATACGTATGTTAACGGGAAAAGAAAACTTTGTTAAGCGTATTAGGGCATGTGTCGTTGTAAAAGACTTGATGAGTAGATGCTAAAAGAAATTCAAATTTGAAATTGGAAAAAAAAAGAAAACGTTAAAATACACAACTATTACAAATCGAATATAATTTTTTTTACTGCAATAAGGCGTATTGAAAGTGTGGTTTGAAAAAAAATCTATTTTTTCCTAAATATTTATTCTATTAGCCACTTTAGTAAATCCATTATTTAATAGTTACTCGTAGCTTATGTTGAGGGCCAAAGTTTCAATTTGAATAATTTTCATATAATTAGAATGTCATTGTACGCTTATGTTATTTGCTCCTTTAGTAGTATATAGGCCTATTTAATTGAAAGATATTCGCCTAAAATTATAGAAAGAAATTTTGCTCAATAATAAAATAATAATTGAGAACTGGTGAAGGCGTATTTAAGTATTTTACGGAGAAAACTGATAAATCGTGCTGACTTTCTATTTAATCATCACTATCCACATTCCTTTTTCTTCTGGTTATTTTTCCTTTTTGTATCAGTTTTATTCTGTGAAGTGTTATTTTTCCTATTACCTCTTCAGATCTTTATTGTTACATATTGGGCAATTGTCCGGAAATCAGTAGACTTTCATCAAGAATAATCCATATTTTTTAAAATAGTTCATGTATTTTCAACAGTCTTCTGTTTTTCAGGCACATTTATCGCCAGATATATCTATCTCCTTCAGACAAAACCTATTAAATACACACGAAATATACCTTTCAGAAGAATAGCTTAAATTTTTCAAGTCAATGTAACATTTTATAGCCATCTAAGCAGTTTGCGTTTTATAGATGTTCTATTTGGAGTGTGTATTATAGATTTTTGAATAAAAGCAACTATAACAAAAAATACTCTTTTTGAATTTTTAAATATCGAAACAATTACAAGAGCTTCTAGAAATGTAACTTAATTTAGACTTCAATTTTTTAAAATTTTGTACAATATGCTTTTTTTATAAGATAATAAAAAAAAAAAAAAAAAAAAAAGTTGACCATTCTCTAATTCTAAGGTTTTTAAGAGGACAGTTATTTAATGCCTTCGAATCTTAAAACCTCATATCAAGATTGCTCGATTCTCTCGCTATTTGCTGTATATTACTCTCTCGCTATTAAGCTATATAAACAAATTACACCTTATTTTCACGTCTATTAGAATTGAGAAATTCTTGTTCTCAATTCCAGAAATCACCTGACTTGCTAGCGCAGCGATTTTCAATTAATATGCCGTGCCACGAAAATTTTAAGAAACAGAAAAATAAAGTTTAAGAACTTGATTATTACCTTTTTATTATAAATTATAATTTTTTTTTGTTTGTGTTAATATCTAAATCCTAAAAAAAAAAAAGTTTACTTATAATTTTTTTAATCATAAATTACGTCGTAGAAGAATCATAAAATTAAGTCTATGCCCCGGTAATTACCTGTAGATTCAAGTGTACCGTGTGATAAGAAAAGGGGATAGTTTACGATGGTCAAGAGGAAGGTATGGTAAACCTAGTACTTACCGTCTCGTAACTGAAAATTTTAAAATTAGATTGTCGGAAGAAACTGGGAGAATGAAAATATAACAGTTATTTTACAATATGGTTTAATAGAAATAAAATTTTAAATAGACCTCTTCCGATAACTCTAAATAAGATTGTATATTATTATTATTATTATTATTATTATTATTATTATTATCTAAGGTTAAAAGAGACAAGCGAACTGTGTTTGGATGCGCCGCTGATGCAGTAACTCATTTTAAGCGGATGCGCCACTGTTAAAGAACATTTTTATTTCTAGACTTTCTCCTGATATTGATAGGGCTTCTCTTATTTCACACTGAGTTTTTGGATACTGGGAATCTGATTAGATGCCATAAACCGATAACCAAGTTTGACACCTACGCTTCATTCTTTGTGTCTTTAACTGAAGATAAATTTGAATTGATGTTTAATACGAATCACTGGCCTCCAGGAACTTTAGTTTCTGAATTTTATGGTAGATTACACAAAGATCAAATAGTCCATGAGAAGGAGGACTCATACTCCAGCTTAGCGTAATGTGCTCAAGATCTTCTCCGAATTTGAAAATGTCTGTTCCTCTCAACATTTTATACCAAAATGTGACAGGACTTCGAACCAAACTGTCAAGTCTCAATCATTTTGTCACCCTGAATAATATGTACTGTCTCACGGAAACCTGGCTTAAAGACTCTATCACATAAACGGTGCTCCCCTGGTATTCGACTGGAACAGAGCGTACCGTGATTCGTCACTCCACAAAATGTTTTTCCACTCTTCGGCAGTCCATATCGGTGTTCCACTCATTACTGGAGACTGGCAGCCTTGTTGTTTGGAGAGATGTATTTGACTTATTTGAGGCTACACATTCGTGAATACCGAGTGCATGCAGTTCTAAATATTATAATAACTCCTGTTGCCTGTTGGAAATCCTTGTTGATGACCTGGAGTGGTTTCTTGTGGTTTTTATAAGAATCTCGCGCTTGAACACCCATTGGTCGCGTGTAGTGAGTTTTGGGGATTGTTTGGCGTGCGTATTCCGATGGCTGTAGCGTTCCATTTCTTCACAATATCACCAATAGTTAAACGTGGCTGTTAATTTTTACCGAAATTTCACGAATAGACATGCCCGCAATGTGGTACCCGATTATTACTTAGTGGCATTTAAATTTCTTTCCTTTAGCATTCTCCACCTACGACAACGTTACACGAGCAAGTTACCACACTACAAAATCATATAAGCTATTGCTGTGCGGGTTCCAACGCGCAAGTCAGATTTCATATTGATTAGGAAGTGCCATTCCATTATTGTAGGATACTGTATTTCTGGCAGATTTTTTCTATTTTAGCCAGAAATCAGGGATACCATTCCTAATTCCAACTGCATCACGGTTTCTGAAAGCATGATATCATACACACATTGAACATTGACAAATCAAGACTTAGCATTATTTATAATTTGTATTTTCTGCGTGAACAAAAATGTAATTTCTGTTGCTTTAAAATAAAATTTAAACTAAAGCATGTGGGCTTAATAGATGCAAAATAATGATGGTGGTAACTAAGTGATAACATGTTACCAAAATTGAAAAATTTAACACTCTTAAAGAATGACAGCAATCGTTTAGAAATAGTTTTTAATGCAACAGTAATTTACATAGGAATATTAGGATTGTTTGAGATTCTTTTCTTATTGTTCGTATTTGTTCTTGTAGACGAGGTTGTCCTGATCACGGACTTGGAGCACATAGCCTCCCCAGTAAGCCAAGTTGAAGACGACGAACGAGAGTGGAAAGAGAACGGCAGCCATTCGATCGATGGAGTGGGGGTCTAAGGAAGCACTTGCACTCTGCAACCACCCCCCAGGAATGAAACGGAAGATCCTCCCGAGACAACTGCGATAATTCTATAACAGACACAATCAAGAAAAAACGCAGGTAAGTAAACAAGATTTATTATGTTCTATGTATTGAGAATTATTTTTGAGTTATGAAGGCTGTACAGTAAAGAATAAATAAATAAACATCTCCAGAGTTCCTAGTTCAAGCGGCCTTCTTTCGCTATTTTACCACTATGATTATTCTTCTATAGTGAATGACAATTCAGTGGATACAAATTAGGTGGATGTGACAATGGGGATTTAACCCCCCTCCTTTTGTGGAGGAAAGTGCTAACTAACTCTTCCTCACGCTTAAAAAGAAAAAGTTGTTTTGGTCAACAGAATAGGCGTATAAGCGTGCATATAATACTGCAACTTGCAAAGCATTGAAATAAGCTGTTATGCCTTGAATGAGTACAGGTACTCCTTTTTTAACAATCATTAAATGAAGTTCTCACATAATGACCAAATCCCACTCCAATGATCTGCTCTTAAAGTACAGGATCAATTAAAAAGATATTTTTTGACCTGCTACTTACATGGGATTCAGTACGTTCTTATTAATTAGTAAATAAATCATGTTATTTATATAGCCAAATTGCAAATAATACTAATGGATGCTTTCAACCAGTGCTCCTTGGTTCTCAATGCAGATCTGCAGCTGTTAAGTGAAATTATCTGTAACTATATATTGGAAGGTCTAAACGAAGGGAACGGATCGCATATACAGGATCACTCTACCGGGATTTTCAAGCTCTGCCATATGTTGATCAGGGCAAAACATGCTGTAAGGGAACATATCAACAAAGAACTTTCCAACTTCGTCTCCAGTTTTACAGGTATAAAATATGTACACTTTTGGTGACAGATATCAATCTGCATTCCTTGGCCAATAGTAGCGATGACCTCCACAATTCTTTGTCCGAGCTTGGTAAATTCCTTTGCTATAGAGGGCAAACATAGTATACAGACGATCCTTCCAAACCCCATAAGGGAAAATAACAGGAGTTAGTTCTGGCAAACATAGAGCACCCAGTCCAACAACTTCAGCATTGAGGTTATCGCGAATCTCCGGATGGAAGTTCGGCCGAGCTCTCTGCTGCTAGAAAACGAAGTCTTTTACTATTTTTCCATATCCAGATAGTTAATACTGGTCCAGTTCACTCTATTCCCCTTCCCCCAAACATTTACGTTGTCAGTTTAATATATCTGACAAATAGGTACACATGTGAATACCTGTAAGACAATATTTGGAGAGTTCTTTCATCTGTCAATATCCTTCGCACGTTGTGCCTGTTCTGATTAGAAAACTGCTGAGTTTGGGAATCCCGGAGAAGAGCGTATGATGACCCAGTACAATAAATGAATTCCGATAGTAAACTTGCCACAAGGAATTTATCATTTAAGATTATTTAGGCTAATCTCAGTATATTACTGTGTGTTAAAAATAAACAAAAAAAGATTTTCTTTATTTTGGCAACGATTCTAAATACCTTCGTCTTCGTCGGCTTCTTGCTGGAAGAAGGTGAAACTTTGACGACAGTCTTAATTCTTTTGTTCCTCGAATTGCATTTGTTGACAATACAGTATTCAATGAGCGAGGCGAACACCATGGTGATGCATGTAAACATCCAGACGTCGATGGCCTTAAGGCAGCCGCCCCAGGGCAGATTGTGCTGGATGCTATTTAGCTGGGTCACTAAAGTCAGCATGGAGGTGAGACCGAGGGCGACACGGGGTGGGGTCTTTTCCACGTCGGTCCCGAACGAGATCCACGAAATCATGACGATTAACACACTCGGAACGTATGCCATCATCACATGTTGGAGCGATCGGCGCTTCAAGTGAAATGTATAGACAAGGCAGGCATTCTTACCTGTGGAAGGGAATAGAAATAATGTGTATTTCATTTAGTCAAAGAATAAGTAGCTTTGGTGAAATTAAGTTGCTTTAATAGAATTTTAACGTGCCGTTTTTTTATTTCAAATAATCCAGTTAGCACTTAATTATTATAAAGTTTTATATTCTAATGTCAATCTTAACTACTTGAAAGACCTTTTGGGGTACCTTAAGGAGAAGGTGTTCAGCACACGCCCCCGCACCATGGAAGAGTTCCGTCAGGCAATCACCGAATCTTGTGAGATGCGAGGCGCAGTGCTGCTAAACTTCACCCTCAGGTTTCATTATGTTGTACAGATGAATGGAACACACATCGAGCATGTTGTTCATGAGGTGTGAAATTCCAGTGTGTAATGTGTATTGTTAAGATTTATATGACATTCCTATGTTTATTAGTTCCGAGTAATAAACCATTAGAATCGTACGTAATTGACTGAATCACCCTGTATAAGTGATCGTTGCGCTTATCTTCATCAAGGATTCTAATCTCTGGTTGTAAGCTGATCAGTGTATTTTTCAAATAACAGCAACTGTGATGAGGAAATTTTCTAAAAATGTTCATTTGGAAAGGTCTTCCAGATGCACCCTAGAGACCTCTACCGGCATTGAACAAACACTTGTCGTTCCCCTCTTTCAAATGGTGTGCGGTTCATTGACCTGCGACCAACGGTTGCCGAGCTGTTTACTGAACTTAAGTGCGTATGAAAGTAACCAATTTCCAATACAACTCCACTATGGAAGATGGTATGACTAGGCCTACATACAACAGAGTATTTACTTTACTTGGCCACCATCTCCCTCAAAATAGTCCCCCTGTGCAGCAATACGTCGCTCTCGGAACTGTTTTAGCTTTTGGAAAGCTCCCTGAAGTCCTGAAGACCCTGCGAATCGGGTGCATTGTCGTGAATTAATTGCTTTCGCGCCACAGTTTAGGTCTTTTACGCCGAATGCTTTAACCTAGCCCGAATGATTCTTCATCGATCCTCATACATAAGTTCCTTACGTATTGATACTTTGTCAATAATTTTATCCATATTTTTGGGAGTTGTGCTCGTGAAAGGTCCCCATGATCTTCTCGTGCCTTCTACTGCTCTTGAAGCTCGACTCAAAACATCTCGCACGACTCATTGCATAATTGCCAAAAATCTGCCGAATCATTTGAAAGGTCTCAGTTACCGTTTTGTCGAGTTTGATGCAGAATTTAATGTTAACTCTGGTGAAATCGTAAATGTGCAGGCGCACGTGGTTAACAAAAACTCGTGTAGCACAGTCCTTATAGTTCACAGAACTAATTCTAGCTAATGAAGACTACTGTTTGCAAGCGCTGCACATCTGTTTCGTTTTAGAGAACTAGTCTCGGAGCTTTTTGATACCACCTCTTATACCAGACGTAAACTGAGAATTTTGTTGAATTCCATTTCCCCCCCTTCGCTTATGTTAGCTGACCTTTGACCTTGTTAAAGGCAGTTTCGTTCATGACGCCATGGTTGTAGTCGACGGCACAGGTATCCAGGTTGAATCCGGTCAAAATGAACTCGGGCGGAACGGCGATTTTGTCAATTTCTTCAGGCGTCATCAGATCAGGCATCACGTTCACGAGAATGTTGAATGGCCCTGTTTAAAATAAATGTTGAAAAAAAAAAATAAATTCATTGCAGTGTGTTTGTTCATTATTCCGCACACGTTTTAAAAAATTCATTCGAATGTTCCAATGTAGTGGAATAGGAAACGATTAAATTGTTTAAGTAGATGCTTTAGCTTTTATGATTCATATATAAGTTATTCATTTGGAATGTTCCTGAGATATTTCAAACATTAATATCAAGAAAATATACAAGATGGAAATAGACGGGATTTTTTTTTTTTAAATTAACATTCGAATCAGCAAGTCAAAGTTTGTTCAGCCACCTCATTACGTTTCAACGTGTGCATCATACGCGAAGGATTCAAGGCTTATTTTTGAATCCCCCAGTTGGTTCTAAAACACAAACAATTTTTTAAGTTGGCTGATTCGAATAAAATGAACGCTTATTTCAATCTTGCATAGTTTTCGTGATATTAATGTTTGAAGTGAGTCAGGGACTCTATAAACTGGCGTCCAATATTAAATTGACAAAAAAAACGAAATCAGTTTCCCAAGAGCCACATAAAAATATTTTAATGAAATACATATTGTTATAATTTTTAAAAAATGAACAATTAATTTTATTTATTTAAGTAAGTATGGAAGTCCAAGAGTGAGTCAGGGAATATCCCATCTTTAGAAAGGCTAGTAAAGGGTATCATCACCCCTAATTGGTATGCAAGTTTTGCAACGAGTTCGGATGAGTTAAAGGTATTTTCGGGCAGAAATTTCCATTTTTTATCCTATACCAAGGCACTTCTTAGTCTCTCTACTTCTTTTTCCTTGCAATTGTTCCTCTCAGGGCATTCCAAACATGGTCTATGGAATTCAGGGAATTTCCTTAGAAATAGGCTAGCTACTTCATCCTCTGAAAATTCTCACTTTAAAGCTATTCCTTGACCATACCTATATGGACGAGGGTTTTCGTTCAGAATGAGTGCTTCAAATCTTTCTTAGAGCAGTCAAGAGTAACTCCTGGAAACCCGAGGAGTACGGCACATCCATCCATCATGATACCAACTCGTACAGATAAGGCATTTACGTCATTTCATACGAGCGCTTGCTGGAGAAGGGATAAATGTGAAGCAGATTATTAGCTTTCATACATAAAGGCCTCTTATTGAATCGTCTATATACGGTTTGCCTCGATGTTGAGGTTCCAAAAGTAGAGGAGAGCCCCAGAGAGTTGCCTGGCTGTCGACTCTTGCGGCGAGCATTTAGAGCCAAACAACGCTCTTCTGAAAGTTGTTGTGGCTTGGCTTTCTTTGTCCTAGATTTCTAGTTATTGGTTTAGTTTCCTGGAGCTGTTTTCAGAGAATGGAGATAACTTGCTTAGAAACATTCAGCCATCTAACTTCAGCTTGAGACCACCCTGCTTCCATTCTTTCAATTGATGTTCTCCTTCTAAATGATGGCGGAATGCTATTGTCCCATTAAAAGTCAAAACCAGCCTTCAAGTTGATCTCGTTTGAGAGCAAGTATTGCCTTAAAGATGGACGACGCAACCTTTTTGCATGTTTTGGTAAGAGCTAGGGCAATTTTTTGGTTGATTATTTAAACTGTGTATTATCCATTTCTCTTTTCATCCAGAAATCGTTAACTCCAGTTTTTGTATTTTTTAAAAAAATTATTGATTTTATATCTGTTTAATTCTGGGCAGTGTATTTTCTTTGTGTCGATATCGTTTTCGGAACAAGATTAAAATTTTAATAATTTTGTCTCACTTCATGGAAATAGTGGAAAGTTAAGCAATTCCTATACGCCTGTATTTTGTGCTTTTCTTTAATTTCCGCATTATTTAGAAACATTTTAATTTAGAAATGCATCCGGAGTAGGGGAGCGGGGCCTTGGGGCTTCAATGCCATTCCACCATCCAAGTTTTGACATAGCATACAAGAATAAAAGGCTATGGTTTTGAATATCGTTGAAGAGATTTAACTTTCATTCATAGGGGCCCTCCCGTTGGGGAATTGTTCATACCGCCCCTCCCTTTCGAAGATTATAATCTTGGGAAAGCGATCGGGCTTAGTTTCCTTTTGCCTAAGAGAAAATTCTAGGGTAAATGGAAGTTTCGTTCACCTGGGATTGCTGCAATCTTAACGTAGCAGTGCTGGGTATCAAACGGGTATAAAGTGAGATCGTACGAACACATGAATTGATGGACGACCCTAAAACATGGGAAAAAATAAAGAACTTAAATTATTCGAATTTCACTTTATTTAAATGAAATGAAATATAGACTAAGTTAAAATGAACTATAGATTGCAGTATCCCACCAATATTGCCTAATTATATTAGACTCTTGAGGTTAAAGTGTATATATCATATGGCTTATAACGTAACTAAAAGTACAGTCATCAACAGGAAATAATCCACACGAGTTGAATACTTAATATTACATTTCATGCTAATGTGTTGTTTTAATAGCTTTTTTTAATTATAATTATTTAAATTTAATAATGTTAACTCTAAATGTAATATTAAATTATTAAAAATAAATTAATATTGAAACGGTAAAACTTAGAGTAAAATTCAAGTGTGGATTCGACTGCAGCATGAACCAATCCTTAAGGAGACAACCCTAACATTTCGAACTTCGTCGTTGCGCGTGAAACGACCCTTCTTGATAGCATTCTTTTTCAGTTATCCGAAAATGTGATAACTGCAAGGGAATAGGTCTAAGTTGTATGGAGGATGAAGATATACTTAGAAATTTAGGAAATGTGCCGTAGCCTCATAAACCTTGGTACCCTATTCAATAAAGTGGATGCACAATTTTAAAAGGGTCTCACAAGTACTGTACAAGATATCAGAAATCTTAATGAAGTCGCAGCAACAATGGGGGCCTCTTTACAACGATGAATCTCTCGTATCCCGTAGATTTAATTTTTTGTGTCTGAAATGGCTTTTTGTACATTGTAGAACTAGCGTCGTCTAGGAGAACTGCTAGACAATGTCGGGGAAAATAATTTCTTAAAAAAAAAAAAAAAAAAAAAAAAAGGCAGGCGACTACGCATTATAGGATTCTAAGGAAAAAAAGAATCATTATTTTTTGACTGGTTCAAAATCGATTTGTACCGATATTTTCAGTAGAATTGTCGCTAATACAGAGGGTTGATTCAGATAAAATGAGACGACTTTGCAGTTCTGTTACGATGGTGTAATACCATGGCGCCACCATCGCTTGTGTTCGATGTGAGAACTACCACGTTGTTGGACTATCGCCCGGCATCGTAATTTCCACTGAAGTAGGCTGAGTTTGAGGGACTCCATGGGAAGTTCGTTCCACACCTGCTGACACACTTTCCATAGCCCATCAACGGTTCTTGGTCGGCGACTTCCGAGCCGTCGTTTCAGGAGACCAAAACCACAGAAATCCATCGGTGATGCGTCAGGAGATTTTACAGGCACGTGAGAGAAGGGAATAATTCGTATGCCCGTCTCCTGTTCCATCTTCCTGTAGTAAGCCACAGATGACTTGGCTGTGTTCAGTTGTGTGACCGCGCGCTTTATGACGTCGCTCCAGCCCAAGATTGTTATGAATTATTCTGGAGACTGTTGCCTGTGAAATACCTTTCCTTTGGGCTAGACTTCTCTGTGTGGGGGGATTTTCTTTCAGCACTTCAGACCGGATTTCTCGCACCACCTGAGCTGGGCGTGTTGGCTGGGGCTTGTTTCTGGTCTGCTTCTCTGCTCGTCCACGTTCATTAGATGGTCGCAATTTGTTCTTTTTGATTATTCGACCCACAGTAGCTTTGGATACCACATACAATACCATTTCGTTTGCATAATTCCACAATGCACGAAAGACTGAAGTTAGCGTCGGAAAGGCCAAACATATACCCTTCCCAAAAAGCTGTGATTTTGGAAGCCATGTTTCAGCACGAAATGTCCCAAATAACAGCAACAAGTGTATACAAAGCTAATCCCCATGAATAGTGGACGGGTCATGCAAATCACATTCCGTCAAGGTCATACGCGGCGTTTAAAGTCGTCTCATTTTATCTGAATCAACCCTCCGTAAGCATGCGAGGTACCACATTCTTAAGCAAACTATCAATGCTCCCTATTCACGTAGTCAAACTTGATGCATTATAATTTTGAGAAGCATAGGGAACATATTGGTTTAAAACAAGCAAGAATTTAAAATTAATATTTCAACTTAAGAGATTGTCCATTACGAATAGAAACTGCTAAATACTAAACGAGGAAGATTCTGGTAGTCATCTGAAGAACTAGCTCGGGCTACCAAAAGTAATTTTTTTTTACCATTAATTGTTTGTCTGATATTTTCTGTCAAGCAATTCTGCCTGTTGGAGGTTATTAATAATATTTATTAATTAGTTATGTTTCTTATAAATTATCATTATTTTGAATTATATTAATAATTAATTGAATCCAGGATTGCAAGAGGGGCCTAACTCCAATTTTTAGCATTTTGAGGATTGCAATTAGGATTGCAATAGTTCGATTAATTTCCAAGTTTCAAGTTATGCACGTGTTGGAAATGCAATTGAATACAGATTCGTTATAGATACTGGAATCTCATTCTTTCTGAACATTTGCAAGAATAAAGGATTTTGAATGTTTGCTTTAATGTTGAAGATTTAGAAAAACACGTAGAAAACATGGTTTTCTAAATCCTTTCAATTTAAACAGGATCTCCATGTTTTGATTTAGTTTTAACCTAGCGATTCTATGCAAGGAGATATTTTTAAATAAATAAAAACAACAATAAATAGAGGATTTAAAATTAAAAATTAAAGTTGTTGCTGCTTGTGGATTTAACATTTGCTATCTTTCTTATTAGGTGTATATTGCATCATTATTGACAAAAGATAAAAAAAAAAAAAAAAAAAAAAAAAAAAAAAAATTCTGTGCCTCATTGATAAAGTGGTCATATTTTGCGAAATGCCCCGAAGTTGTGGTGGTTTCAAATAAATGAGTACAAGTATTTTATACCATTTTTTTTTTTTTTTTTTTTTAAAGGAAATGGGTTTGATGAAGTGAAATCGAGACCAAAAGTAAATGTTCAATCGATAATTGTTGCTCTTTTGGGTTCTCATTTTGATTGTATTAATAACCTAATGAGAGCAAACGGATTGTGCGGTTATCCTTTTAAAGATCTTTCATTAATTCGTAACAAAATATTTCGGTTATTTCTGGATTTTTTTTAAAAAAACCCAACTTCTACAAAGATTAAGACGTTTAGAAATGACGGTATTAAAGAAGATGTAAAAGACCTGAGATTTACGTTTGATAAGACTTCGTATGGTTCTTAGATTTGTGATTCTTAAATTCCTCGAGTTTGATTACCTATAATTCACAAGAAGAAACACGCCTAATTCATTGATCCCAACGAATGTCTTCTGCGTGGGATGGTTGAAAACTGGCGACGTGCATCCCTTACAGTTGCCGAATGCCAACCAAGGCATCCAGATGCGCTTGGCCAGCTCCTCAGGAACTTCCCAGTAATCGCCGTATATGAAATCTTTCATCTGGGTATGGTTAAGTCTCTTCTCCATCCAAAAGGCTCTAATGGCAAAGTCCACCTCGAAATTCTGAAAAGGAGGGGGGTGGGGCAAGGACATTATTTTATTATGATTTAATATCTTGACATATTTCTTGGTCTTCATATATAAGCAACATTATTACTCACCATCTCAGTAAAAGACATGGAGGTCACCAGGAGTGGCATAAAAGTGAATTTAATATTGGTCTCTGTTTTAAAAAAATATGGCGTTAAACATAATAATGAAAAGAATAATGAACTAAGGTTCATTCTTGTACTAACCTTTTTCAGGACTTTGAAGAAAATCGCTAACTCCTAGCTCTTTATTGAAGTCCACGAAGTGTAAGCCTGGAGGCGAGAATTTGGAATAATTGACCGGAATAATATGATCTGGCGCTCTTCCACCACTAAATTGAAGAAAATGAGAAGAACTAAAACTTCATATGAATCGAAAAGTAGGTTTATAGGTGAATTATAAATCTTTACCTCTTAAAATGACTTCAGACCATTATGATAATACGAGTACCATGTAAATACTTAATTGAAGTAAAGAAATTGAATTACGGCTGCATCATTAATATATAAGGGAGAATTATTTGCTTATCTAAATTTCTGAAATAGCTTTTGGTGAGTTTCGAATTGCTAGCTTCCTGAATCCTCAACTTCGTTTTGGTAAACTCCAATGCCAGCATGTCAGGTCGATATTTCTGATCGTCTCTTCAAGGGGAATGTAATTTCGATCAAGTGTGAGAGGTCAGTAAAATAGAATAGAATGCTTGTTGGTTAAATAAGACCACAACAAACTATTTGCGTTGTAGGTGCACGCAAACAATAGAAGATTTGCCACGAGTTTGTATTAATATATCGTTTCTTTTTTATTTTTATTTTTTTATTATTTGACTTTTTTTCGTCCATATCGTATGGGATGAGTGACAATGTTAATTTGTTCCTTAACAGGAATAAAATGCAAATATTTGAAATTGCTACGTTGCAGCTTCAAGGCTTGTGCATAAAAATGGAAATGCGTGGAAAAGAATAAAACTTAATGGTCAGCGATTGAGTATCATGGGTGGCAACTGAAAGCATAAATGACTTCAGCAGCATTCGAAAGTTTTCCATATCAAATGTTCTTGTAAAGGCCTACTTCATTTAAAGGAACTCTTTGATTTAGTTTCGACAGATGGATTTAAATTGTAATTAAAGAGTTAAAAGGACCCATATAAAAACATTTTTTTTTTTATTTTTATAAGTTTTTTTTTTTTTTTTTTTTCTCTATTACTATGTTTATATAACCCACTTTCTCGCTAAAATCGAAGCACTGATTCTTGTTCTTTAAGAGCTGTTTGTGCAGAAAGAAAAGATTTAAAGCAAAAGCACTCCTTAAGATTAAGCAAAACAGGAAAGTAACCTGAAGGATGTATATTTTGTATGTGTTAAGGATAATTTCAGATAGGTCCGACTATGCTAAAATCCTCCCATCCTCTTATCTATTGTTGTCACTTGTCGTGCGTCGTTTGCCCGCTAATGTGAAACAGACCTCGGGCGACTTGTTTCGGTTTGCTAAAATTTAATGCACGTTCGTGTTATATAAAATGACAAAGTTACATTACTGCAGCTGTAGTTTATATTGAATTACTGTAGTCGAGAGAGATTAGAAAGATTTCATGTGGGCTTTGCAATACTTGAAAAAAAAATTTAAAGAGCCCTCTTTTCGGTGAAGCCCAATTAAATTGATAAACAGGTATATTGAAACGATTCTTTAAAGTTCACCGAATTTTTTAACACGTTTTCCACCTAAAAAGTATTAACATTGAAAATATACCGGGTGTTTCAAAAATGACCGGTATATTTGAAAAATCAATAAAAACTAAACGGGCAGCCATAGTAATACACCGTGTGTTGCAATATGCTTGGGACAACAGTAAATTTTCAGGCAGACAAACTTTCGAAATTACAAACGGTGTATTTCTATCGCTGCCCGTTTAGTTTTTATTGATTTTTCAAATATACCGGTCATTTTTGAAACACCCGGTATATTAATATGAATAAAAAGCAGTTTAAACCTTGCATGACGCTTGGTAAATGCCAATTACTTCAAATGAATTAGCTTTGCTTTCAGAAGATGAATGAACTTTTGTAGGAATTAAGTGTTCGTATAAAAATAACAAATGCCATTTGGAGAAATAGCGGCGTGAATTTTAGCGCGTTCTTTAAGTTTGGTGATACTGCAATTAAGTGTCCGTCAAGACTCAGTGGCGCAGCGGACTAGGCGTCATACCACAAGGTTGTGGGTCTTGTGGAAATCTGAAGGTTGTAGGTCTGAAGGTCCACGCCCCGCCCTTTCAAAATTATTTTTTACACAACACTTTTATCCCCAGGAAGAAAAAAAATTTACGAACCATTAATCGATTGTTTACCGTCTTTGATGATGTTTCCTGTTTTTGTACACACTGTGGACGTCAACGTTCGACAAAAGCGTACTGTATTCCTGCAAAAGTTAGGCAGAACCGGGGCCTCAAAGGGTATGCGTTTCACATTGAAAAATGAATTATTAAGGTGGGACGATGATAGATTATGCACCTGTTCTCTGATCGTCCACAACAAAACTTCTACTGACTTGTCTTAAGGTAACTTAAAATAAGGTAGATAATTAGTCTCCTTTTCTCTAAACCGATAAGGACCTGTAATTGCCATTGTAATAGAACGGAAATACCAACTATGAAAACAGTAATTGAGCAAAGTTTCCTTACACTTCAATTTAAATACGGAACGAATTACAACATCAGATCTGTACTTAACTGTAATAATAGAACTTGTTCTAGCCATTGCCGCCATGCACTGAACTTAATAATAAATCTTGATAAAACAGGTCAAAGGTAAATCTATTGAGGACTAATCTTGTACTTTGAATGTACGAGGGGGCGATTGATAAATAAGATCTCCATGGCTGTAACTTTTTTATTTGTTAACCGATTTTCAAAATTCTTTTTGTATCTTATACTCACATTTGTCCTCTATGTAATGCACTATTCACTTTTCGACATAGTCCCCATTCCTTTCCAAGCATTGCGCCAACGCGTGACTAGTTGGGTGAACCCGTCGGAGAGGAATTCCGGAGTTGTTGTCGACACCAGGATTGAATGGCAGCGTTTACCTGGCCGTCAGAACCAACTCATGTCCCTTAAGGGGCTCTTTCTTCTTTAGGAAGTGGTGAAAGTCGCAATGTGCAAAGTCTTTCATTTTTGAACTGCAATTTTTCATCTTTGAACTGTAGGCGCTGCAACGCCTCTAGTGTGTGGTGACTCGTGTGCGGGCGGACGTTATCGTACTCCAGAAGAGGGTCCAAAGCTGCCGTGTCGACAACAACTCCGGAATTCCTCTCCGACGGGTTCACCCAACTAGTCACGCGTTGGCGCAATGCGTGGAAAGGGATGGGGACTATGTCGAAAAGTGAATAGTGCATACATGGAGGACAAATGTGAGTATAAGATACAAAAAGAATTTTGAAAATCGGTTAACAAATAAAAAAGTTACAGCCATGGAGACCTTATTTATCAATCGCCCCCTCGTACATACACTATCTACCCAAAAGTAATCGGACACTTTCGATTTTAGACGTTTTGTCGAATATCTAGAAAAATACTTGACTAATTATCCTGAAACTTCAGGGGTGTGAAGAGCACGTTACACCTCATATATTTCGGCGAAGGTTTTGTCCCGAAGCAAATAGGGGGCCAGCAACACAGTGAACCAAAAAAATAATGTTTGGGATCACCCTATAAAAAATAATACACGAAATGCGTTGTAGTTGTAGCATATGATTATGAGGCTTCTTTTACTTATCTCTCTTCATTTGTATGGGAATAGCACATATATTCATGGAGATATAAAGGTTTGTTTAAAAAAATCGAAATGCTTTTGTCAGTTTTTTGTTTATAACATGCAGGGTTTCAACCCAATGCAATGCCATTTTCAGGAATCAGGAATGTAAGAGAAATCATTAAAATCAATCGATATAAATGAATTTATTTTTTTCTTGTTTTGATATATTGATTATGATCCTTGGAGTGGAAGCGAGCCCTTTGATAAGAAAATATTACTTGTGCGTTATATAAGTTATCAACAGTGAAAGATAATTTAATATTTAGTCTATTAAACTTACTCTTCGGCAGTAGCTGTTATCAGCGCTAGACTGATGACGATGGCTTGAGCCCACCATCGCACCGTATTCGACATGGACACAATCCGAAAAGGCACGCGACCTTCGATACATGTGCTAAAAGTCTATAGGGTACACAAACACACCGCTGCTGCAGGCACGTATTAAACGCTTCCCATCGATTACAGAAGGCCCAAGAACACACAGTGAAGTTGAAGTGAGGATAGGGAGAAAAAAAAATATTGAAAGCAGACTCGTTTCCTTGAGAACAACGATCGTCAGATCTTGTGAGCTATGATGTATGTGGCTAGTATATAGAAGAACGTAAATTGGCAAAAAAACAACAAACAACTAGAATTCTTGCTATAATTTACTATTTGTACAGTGAAAATCGAATTCTCTATTTCCTCTTTGGCTGTTGATGATGCATTTTAAGATAATGAGAAAATCGATTATTCTAACTATCTATAAGAGTTATAATTATGCTACTTGTTTAAATTTTTTTTAAATATCCGATAACGTTTCTCTTTGTCAGCTTGTTTTTAATGAATGCTGGGTTTTTTTTTGCCTGATGGCCAATAAATTTAAATTAAATTTTAATATATTAAATTTGAATAAAGCCTTTTTAATATGAGCCAAGTTGTTGTATGTATTTGGATATCAGAAAGACGAATTTATGTGGGAGTAAGAGATTTGTTCATATCTAGTTGAAACTCGCGGAAAAATAAATTGATCGACCATTGCTTCAATCTGTCATTGATTTCACAGCTTGCGTGTTAGATTATATAATGGACTGCCAATTGAACATTTTCTTCTCGATAATTACGTGTAAACAAAATTCACCCTATCAAAACAAGTGATAAAAAGTGTTTTATAAATTTATGGGTTCATCATCTGTCCTCCTTCCGCTGATCATAGTAAGCTAGACACATAATCAAAGAAGATAATAGCTTAGCGTCAAGAGATCAGGTCTTTGTTCGACAGTCGTGAAAGCTTGTTTGTTTATATTATTTTAAATGTTAGTGATTTTTATTTGGGATAAATGAACAGAAGTTTCAGGCACCTTTACCAGTTTTCTAAAAACCGTTTGTAAAGAATCGTTTTCTTTTTATTTTGGTTGATAAACTCTTGAAGAGAGCGCGATATCTAAAACTTTCCTAGAAAATGATTGAAAAACGCTGCCTACTCTTTAGACATTCGTCTTCCAAAAACGAAAGAATACTCTTTATGACTTGTATTTGACTCGCAATTTACAGCCGATTGACATTCGTGTTCTAATTGCTCTAACTACGAATTTCCATATCCATATGGCATTTGGCCAGTCACTGGGGAAATCATTATGAACCTCTACATTGGGAATTTCTGCTATTTGCAGAGGCTCAGTTAAATTGAACGATTTTGACCTTCAGCTTCTCTTCAAGATACCGTCCCTTCATCTGTTGCGTTCACTGTGGCGTTCCATGCTATGGACAATGGCCCTATCGCAGTTTCCATTGTAAAAAAAAAAACAAACTTCTGCGAAGCATTGCAAGAGGAATGTTGCTCCACACCTCTTCGCAAACTTTCCATAGGCCTCTCAGTGTAGGCTGACGGTTTACAAGCTCTTTTAAGGAGCTCAAAGCCACAGAAATCTAAGGGTTAGGCAGCTGGAGACTTAACCGAGATGGTGATAATGGGAGTCACATCGACTCCGGTTCCCGTTTTTTTTTGTTTTTTTTTTGTCCTGCGTAGAAAGCCAGTGAAGCGTCATATATGTGTACTAGATGAGCTTCTGTACCGTAGAGACTGGGAATTACTTGATGGTAAATTGGGTCTATTAACTTTTGTTGGAAGTAGACAGAGTTGACTTTAACGTTAGTAGTCATCTTGTGCAAGGAGCACAATATGCAGCTGCAACCATTTGAAAAAATTCTTGATGAAAGTAGCCCGTCCTTTGCCACCTTCGTGATGGTAATGAATAGCTCGTGGCTCAGTGGTGTCATCGAGGTATCCAGTCTCCATCTAGGGTGCAAGGTACAGTTAGAAACGTTTTCTGGCGTTGGTGAAGCGTTCACGAATGTGCCATTCTGTTAGACAATGACCATGAGCCTTATGAGGACACTGTAGTTTCAGGTTTTATCGAACGATGATGCGCCCGACACTTCTTTGAGACATTTTCAGCTTGTGACCACTGGTTTTCTAAAGATATTATAGCTCTAATTTTCTTCACGTTCGCTGTGTTACGGGTAGTTATGTTCTGTTTCAAGTTCGATTTTTCAGTAAGATACATGTCCTGAGGTGTTTGGTGTTTGTTCCTCTGAATAACATTACTGATGGTACCTTGCTCTTTGAACTTTTCAAATATTAGAGAATAACTGACATCCCATGTTGGAATGGGCGCATGTACCCTTCCCAAAACGTGTTCAATTTTGCCACAATTTTAGACTTAATTTTGTCAGCTAATTGCGCAAACGTATTCTACAGTGAATTTGCTTTAAGGCGCGTGCAATCTTCACACCTGTAATCACGAGAAATCGTGAAAGGTCGGACTCGTTCATTGTTAACTGCCTCAACCCTCTGTATTTTCATAGCAGAAAATATGAAATGCTAAACTAAGCGGGCTTGAGGATTTATAATTTTTTTGAACCATAATGCAGTATCTATTCTTTTTGTATTAGAAATATACAGAACTGGGTCTTCAGCAATGCATATTTTAATAATGAAGAACAATACATGACAAATGATTCGACGAACGTTTCGGCTTTATATTAATGGATATTTTTAACCCAGTTTTGTTTAAAATGATATCCAGCAATGTCACTTTTGTTCTAATTACAGTGCTTAAATCTTGTCTCTCTTAATCTTTCGTCCAATTGTATAAGCCTATTTCACAGGCTTAAACCGGTTTGAATTTCGTGCGCTTTGAGGATTTTTGAGGGACTAACACCTAGAAAGAAAGCCTATGCACTGAAAATTTAAACATTGTTACATGATCATAAGAAGTCATAATTTAGGGCTTATTATCGGTAGAACTACGATTAACGATGCCTTTTATGATGATGTAACAATGTATGAATTTTCAGCGCACAGACTTTCTTTTTAGGTGTTGCTATAACTCGATGGTCTTAAATAAAAACTTGAGGTTAAAGAGACTCTTTTAGAAGATTTTATTATGTAACAAAAGGATGGTACAATGGTTGTTTATTTGTTAAGTAATCCCAAAAACTTATATTTGAAGGAAAAACCTCTTATCACAAAGACCATCCTAGATATGGAACGCTGGATACGTATTTCGAAGGCCATGCCTTCAACCTGAACGGCAAGATTGGGTCTCAAATTTACGAGGACTGGAAATTTAATAATGATCCCAGTGATATATCGTGTGTCTCAAAAGTCGCATATGAAAAGTTTATGAATGTTGGCTTTATGTTCACACAGTTTTACAAGCTTATCGTTCATGTTCAAAATGTGCACCATGCACTCGGAAGACAATACCTCACACGTTCCAAATTTTCTTCTGTCACGCGTAAAAGTGTAGCTGGTGGAATGCTGTGTAGGGTATTGGTGATTCTTTCCTTTAAGTCAGATTTTCGGGCTGTTTCACGTAGCCCCAAAGGAAAAAGTCAAGTGGTGTAAGTATCAACTCTACACGTTGTTCCGGTGTCAGCATTATTCCTCTACTTCACTATTTCACCTGCAAATCAAAGCAACCAATTAATCCATTTGGCACGCGACTTTTGATTAGCACAGGAAAGCCGTACCACAGATTCTTTTATAATTCCTCAAAAGAGGTCCCAGCATTATCCATGGCTTTTTCCATCGTCGTGGTATCTTCATAATTCCGTCAGCAGCCCCAGATTTGTTGATGTCACGGATGGAGGAGTAGATTGCACGCATAACTTTGGGAACCGTGTAGAAACGAATGCCGCGCAGAGGTTTCCTTAAGTTTTGGGAATAAATCAAAGTCACAGGGGCTAAGATCTGGAGATTATGGAGGGAGCATGTCGCAGGCAACCAGCTACATGACAGCGGGCAGTGTCATGGAGAATAATGGGTGGAGTGGTGAAAGTGACGCAGTTTCTTCCACAAGGCTCCACCATTGTAAATGGTATGCAGCATTTATAATTTGCCCGTTCGTCGAGTCATTTGTCATTGTATTCTTTATTATCTTATTTTAAAATGTGTATTATTGAAGAGCCATTTTCTGCATAATACAGTATCTCCATCCTTAATAAGTCAACGTCATAAAAATGAAAAACCATTATTCCTTTATACGTCGGCGAGAGATTATTTCTAAGAAAGCATCATTTATAGTTCTATTTGTACCTGAAAAACAATCGCAAAAAACATTGTATTTGCACGGTTAACTTTTTTTTTTCAAACTAGAACCCCATAGGAAAAAAAAATACTTAAAAACATGCTCTCTTAGGGACTTGAGTCCTACCCTCATCTCTGGAGTTAAAATGCACACAAGGCCGTATTAGAGCGACCACTGCGCCACCCGTGTCATTATGGGAACAGGCATATATTTCTTCCCGTTATATACATTGCCGATTCTTTATCCTTAAGTTTCTGAAAAATAAGGATCCAGACAGTCATTTGGCCCACAGTGTGGACAAATATACACTCTCAGCTTAAGCAGCTTGGCCTTATTTCAAGTTTACAAAAAAATCGTGTAAGACGCAAGACGCAGAAACTTGTACGAATGTGAATAAATAAATCGAAGTTCAACTTCAGGATGAAGTCTTTGGTATGACCAGAGAGCAATAATGGTATGGCATCAAGCTCGCTGAATCCATCAATAAATTAATGTTTTCGAAATCATTACAAAAAAATGGCAATTATGACGAATATGAGAAAACTTGAAAACTTATTCGGATTTTTCACATATTTTTTTATGTAATCGAAATTGAAACAAGCGAGACCAGCAAAAGTAAGGGTCGTTCCTGCATTGGGAAGCAAGCCGAGGAAATTTTTCAAGCACTCCAAGCTGACAACAGTACATGAAAAAAGCGGGATAGGGGGTCGTATGGGGTCCTATTATTGCTGTACATTGTAATTTTTGGAAGCCCTACTTTGAGTGGGGCTATAAGCAAAACAAAAAATAGTTTTCAATTGGTATCTTCTCTGCATAATGCTCAGATCATGACATGACATTTATGTAGGAGGGTCCATGCTTGTGCAGGCTGTGGCTGCGCACATGCAAACGGAAAAACATTGATCGTTTTTGCACGAATTTTTTTATGCTTTTGACTAGGCGGCTGTTTGCTCATCTCACGGCGTAATTTACTTGAACAATGGATACACACTTCGCAAACTGCGACTTCGGTGGCATTGCCGTTTTTTACCCGGGAAGGACCCTAGATTTTCATATCTTGCCTTTCGCTTCCTTATTTTCCTGTTGAATTTTTGAAAGCTCCTTTTATAAGCAAATTCAAAAGTAAATTGAAATGATGAAATGGTACATTCGCACAGGCCTCCCACTTTGTCATGTAAAGAAAAATAAATTTCCTGGGGAGGGGTTCATAAAAAAAAAACAACCTTTATAACTCTTAAAGATTCATCAGAACCAAACAATTCGTTTACAGAAATTATTCATGTCAACGAGAGGAGTCCGTACATGTTAGCTTTATTCAACCTATCGTTGTGTTGTGAGTGTCACGGACGACGACCAAACGAAAGAGTACCTCGAATCGTTTATTGGGGGTGGTATGGCGTGTCTTATTTTATTAAGAGCGGATCTTCCACTTCCTGGGTTGTGTGTGGAAAATTTCGATCAAAATTGCATATCCAGTTGAAAGGTATATGTTTGTGAACTTTCGTAGAGTTCTCACACTGTAAGGTGAAATGGAAGAGCGCGGATGACCCTGTCGACCAAATCTCACAGATGCTCGAACAAATTCAGATCTGTAGATTGCGATGCCCGTGGAAGAAGACCAATCTCGTTGTACATTCTACTGCTCTATTGTTGTTGTTGTCCCCGGCGGCGGTGCCCGGGCTTTGCGTATAGTGAAAGGCTTCACTTAAACACCGCTGCTTGGAGGAAGGGGGCGCTTGCGGGGAAGGTGGGAAGGTCACGGGTTTAAGAAAAAAAAATTGAATAGATGCGTATGAAGATGTTGCAGAAAGGGGTGGATGGGAACTATTTTCAACTTTGACTAGAATTACTCGGAGCCTAATTATGCTATCGGAATGAATCAAAATGCATTTAGTAGAAATTTTATGGACTTTCAGAAAATCGCCATCCATTTTGACAGATTTCCTCACAGTTTTCGAGAAATTTCGCGAAAAACGGAAAGAGTGCGCACTTAAATTTTGCTTTAAGGGGTGGGAAAGGTGGATGGGGGTAGTTTTTTTTCGAAATCTCATGTAGACAGCGACTTTCCTTTGTTTTGAAAGTCAAGTGTGCAAAATGTCATCTAGATCGGAATAAAACTGTAGATTTGCATAAAAACAAACAAAACAACATTCTTTATATACAGGGTGAGCAAAAGTCTCCATACAAATGGGGATTATATTAGGCTGCAGTTACAGAATATGTTTCACATGTTTCCCTTCCATGTCCAAACAAAGTGACAGGCGCTCCATCAATTCTGTCGAACACGTGACAACGTTTCTCCCGTTATTTGTTTGCAAGCTAATGTGATTCTCCTTTTAAGATGGTTCAAAGTACGGAGTTTCTTTTGGTACACAATCAATTTTAGTGGCCTTAAAGGTAAAAATCCATGGGATGAGGTCTGGTGACCTGAGTGGCCACTCCACCGGACCACGTCGCCACGGTGTCATGAGTTATCTGCATTCCGTGAGTTTCATTGAACGTACGAGCTAAATGACGAGTGGTACCACCCCCAGCCAAGAGAAGGATGTTAATTCGTTAGTGGCATTCCTTTTAATTGGTTCACTTACTGTAAAAAGAAAAAGACATTAGTCAGAGTTATCCCCATTTGCATGGAGACTTTTGATTCACCCTGTATATTCAGGGTGGTCTATTTAAGTGTAGACAAGAAAATATCTCGAAAACAAAGCATTGTACGAAAAAATATCCAAAACAAAAGTGAATTACTTAGCGGGGTAAATTCATTAGCCAAAAAATTAGCCCCCCTCCCCCCACCCTTGTGAAGGGGGAGGGTAACTTTGTGCACTAAAAAATTTTGAATGTTTGAAATTCTGACTTCGGATTCTTAAAGACCATCAAAAAGTAGAATAGCAATGTCTGTAAGACCCACACTCGATCTCTGTCTTCATCGATAAAATTGGGTTCAAAATTTTAAAAGTTCCACACTTTCAGGGCCTCTGTCTCCTAAACGGTTGAATAAATTGAAAAAACACCAAGAATAAGACATTTCTCGAATGTTGTGTACAATTCGAATATACCATTAAAAATAGGAGTTCCTATTTAAGATTTAAAAGCTACCCCCGCCCCCCTCACAATGGGGGGGGGGGGGTAATTTTTTGGTTAATGAATTTCCCCTGCGAAATAATTCACTTTTGATTTTGGACATTTTTTCGTGATGCTTTGTTTTCGAGATAATTCCATGTCTACAAGTACACTTAAAAGGACCACCCTGTAATTTGGAACCTTGCAATGTTCCATAGAAGTTTCTCGGAGCAATTGTATGTCAGTAACAGAGAAGTTAACCTAACTAACAAGGGAACCATCCGAACTTGTATCTCAGTTTCACACCAAAATGAAATACTTTACTCGCCTAAAGCTACTTTTGATGCTTGCAAAATAATAAATCGCACTATTTTTTTCCTTTCAAAATAAACCGCAAAAACGAAAAAAATTGAGCGAACATAGCAAAGACCCCATTTACGTCATAAAAAATTGACGTAACAAAGACCCCATTTACGTCATAGTTAATGCGTTTGATGGAACTTCTTTCCTCTACCACGAAACAATACGCACGAATCCACTTCACATACAAGCAATGGAACCACTTCCTACGAGGGCGCAGCAGGCGATAATTGAATGGATTCTGAAATTTCTAAATAAACTTTTTTTATAAAAATAGATTAAAATTAGCTAATTGCAATCCAGTAAAAAAAAAAAAAAAAAAAATCTGTACCGTAATTAATAACCATTTCCTTAATTTATTTTTTTTCCGGGACTGATGTCACGTATTCGCGAGTGAAATGAGGGCAGGGCTATCGAGTGATCTGATTGGGCAGCTGAAAATACGAATTTGCGTTGGTGAGGGGTATGTATCGCGTTGCTTTATAATTTAAATATAAAAACATTCATGGATGCTTGCCTCATCTAATAAATTATTTCGAGACGAATAATTATACAGCAAAATCAAGGTTTTATTCTTAACAACACTGCTGTGATTGCAATTCTTTGGCGACCGCCGTTAACGATTTTGCTTCTCCTTTACCGCCATGTTTTTATTTTCTTTTCACTTCCACTACCGCCACCACGCAACACCATCGCTTCCAAGGTATGCTTGCGCGCAAACAGTTCCGTGTACAGGTTCGGATGATTCCCTTTAAGTTGAAATAAAGACTCAAAAGACTGAAGCTTCACTTTCGACCATTAATTTCGATGGATATTTATAGGCGAAATACGTCGAAATGATTCTTGACAAATCGTCTTACAAGTTGTCTCTGCCATGCATCGGAGCAATTCGGATAAGAAAGGCGTCTTCCATAACACTTCCGTCATGGTATCTTAGCGATGTTCAGCCATTTCTTCCTTGGTAGTTGTGCGATGGTGGTAAGGTGATCACTACGGAATGACTATGATAACTGTCATTTTTAAACAAGTAACATAGTCCATAAAAACATAAGTCTGAAAGTTTACGTTCAACGCGTTTTGAGGTACAATCCATCAAGGAAAGTTTGTAACCAATCAAATGGCGCTGTGTTGCCATGGAGACTGGCTACATTTGTTTGTCTGTCTTCAACGTTTCACTTGTGTAGTAGTGAGCTAACTGAAAGGTGTTCCGTTTAACCATGACAGGAAATATGTTTATATGGACTATGTGTCTTGTTTTGGTGTGAGGAACCCGCCCTCAAAATTGTAAACGTTTTTTTGATACAGCCTATATATGACCCAAAGTCGACAAAACTAATATTAACAAATGCTCTCGTATCAGAAGTCGTCTGTTTCAGTGCGGGGTCTGTGAGTTTCGTGCGGAATGAGACAACCCACCATCTCAGATGAATGAGTTGAGCTTCCAAATATCTATCAGTTTAATATTAATTTTCAAACAACTTTTCAATTGTAAGCCTATATTATTGTTATTACTAATTCATTTCCGTTCAAACACGGAAAAATAAAAAAAAGAAATTGCTTGTTTATATGAATTTACTCACCATCACCCGCTAAGAAATTCTTACTCCAATAAGTTTGTGTATTCAAATACACGTACTGAGAATTGAAAATTAAATAACGGTACCAAAACTCTTGGAAAATTTATGACCCCTTTATTTAATTTACCAAACAGGTATTATTTGTTATTTATTTATTACGGAAGAATGGAGTACTTATTGGTTTCACAATGTCACTCTGTCTCCTTTATACAGGGTGAATCTGAATGGTCTGTACAAATTTACAGCACGAGTTCCTTGTAGCCAAAGAAGCAATATATGTCCCATGAACATAGGGTCACACACGCTTCCTTCTGGAGACACAACCGTGCGACGTTGTCCTACTCGTCAATGCAACGACGTGTACAGGCCTGCGTGGAATCTAACGGAGGTCTTTTCGAGCATGTACTTGAGAACGTCTGGACTGTTCTGTTACTGTACAAACCGGAAATAAACCTACTTTGTAACGCTGAACGAATTTGATGTGACAATTGCGCCAGCTATTGTTGGACAACGTCGCACGGTTGTATCTCCAGAAGGAAGCGTTTGTGACCCTATGTTTATGGGACATATGTTGCTTCTCTGGCTACAAGGAACTCATGCTGTAAGTTTGTACAGACCGTTCAGATACACCCTGTATTTTTTGACATAGAAGGATGATAATGAACGTAGCTTATCATAGGTATGTCCTACTTCACTATATACTTTTGCTTTGATTGGCCCACTGGGGTCGGAGTTACGGGTTGGGAGTTAGAAAGGACCAAGTGATCTAGATGGTATTTCCTCTAGCAATTCCTCTAGGCAAAATCAACATTATTATGAAGTTTGGGCCAAATTGTCCCAGTGGGGTCGGAGTTGTGGAGGGGTGTCAGTCATTTGGTCTTTAGAACTATGGCAACATAGCTCTCACCCCAGTGGACCAATCCTAACCAAATTATAGACGATATTTCTGAAACCGAAACTGAAGTGACTGCGCAGAAGCAACGACTGCAAAACATTTCCGTTTCCTGTCTTGAAATGTGCAATGCTACACATCCGGTTGAAAACGGAAGTTTTTTGCAGGTGTTGCTTTTGCGCAGTTACTCAGTTTCGGTTTCAGAATATCGTCTTATAGAAGTGTAGGAACTGCCCATGGTAAGCTACATTCCAAATTTCAATCATCTAAGTCAAAAAATGTAGAAAATATGAAGGAGACAGACAGACGGACGGACGGATATTGCAAAACCAATAAATAGCTCCATTCTTCCGCTACTTAACAAGAAATTAATCCTCCCGAGGAAAGTAGCGGAAGCCCTAAGATCATCTATTTTTACCCTTTTATCTGCACTCTTTAACCTCTCCAATTTTTTTAATCGAAAAATTGATTTTCTGGAACGTATGTGCATATGCCTACTTCAAATTATGAAGGGGACAGACGGACATTGTAAAAACAATAAGTAGCTCCATTCTTCCGCTACTTAATAATTAGCGAAATATTATTGAATCGGATTATTTTGAGTTAGTTCATTGTTCACACACACTCACATAGAGCTACATTTTTTTTAATAACAGACAAGTTCAAACCCCTTAAAAAGTAGAGTCTGATATACATGTAGATGCTGATAATTTTTCAGTGTCTCAGCTGTTTTCGCTTGTTTTTATCCCAAATTATTTTATGAATCCGCCAACATCATTGTTTTTAGAAGTTTAATTAGCCCAATCAAACGGCTGCGGGAAAAATATCATTTATGAAATTACACAATTCATAATTAAGTATAGCAAAAAATAAAATAATAATTTAACAAAATCGTCAATATCGTTCTCACTATTGTCACCATTTAAAAGTAAATAATTAGTAAATTATTGTTGAGCTAGGTCATTGTCGAGTCGGGCCATTGTTGCCACACATAGAAAGATTTACAAAAATTTCTTTAATTATACTGTATAATTATTATTAAATAGCGGAGCACTTACTGGTTTCACAATGCCCGTGTTCTTTATATTTTCCACATTTTTTTGACGTACAAGGTTGAAACTCGGAACGTAGCTTACCATAGGCATATCCTATTTCACTATTTAGTTTGGTTTTGATTGGCCCACTGGGGTCGGAGTTCGGGGGTGGGGGTTAAAGGGGACCAAGTGATCTACTTGGTATTTGAACTCAGGGATTCCGCTACTTTCCTATACCGTCCTCGGGAGGATTAATTTCTTGTTATTGTTGGCGGAGATCGGTAATTGAAGTTTGGCGACGGAGAAATATTATTTTGATAATAATAATTATTAACTGGAGATACGTCTCCAAGCGTAGGTAATGATTTTTCAATGGAAAAATGGAAGGAAAAATTCTGCGACCCGGATTCGAACCAGGAACCTCGACTATCATGGCCGATGCCTCTACCAATTGGGCTATCGCAGACACCACGGACAGCCAAGCTCTCGATCTGCGGGCCAGGTTCTCGTCTCCCATTGGACTTTCAACCGTGACAACTTGGTTGTCTTTAAGACACCTTGAGACAGCTTGGCTGTCCGTGGTGTCTGCGATAGCCCAATTGGTAGAGGC
>JAHWFO010002456.1:884057-900494 GCA_023313115.1 Rhysida immarginata
CCGGTGTCATTTGATTGTTCAATGCAGTATTGTAAGTAAACGGAGCTGCGGGGACCCCATGTTCATATGACAAAAAATACTTCTAAGGACCTCTTCTATCATCTCCCAAAAAATCTATACTCAATTCAAAAACACCCTGTATATCCAGCTCGGTGGCCGAGAGCGTTAAGGCCCAGGTCTTGTCGATCTAAAATCCAGCGAGTCGCGGATTCCGAACCCGCCGAGGGCATGAATGTTTGTGTTTGTCCCTTTACCAACAAGCTTGGAAGACCAAGCAAAATCCCATTAGGCTGATCTCTTGCTAGGTTAAATTTCCAATAGATCCAATGGTTATTTAACATCCATGACACCGAAAAGAGGAATAGAAAAGATAAAGGAACCATTTTGATGATACACTAGGAAGATCGATTCAAATCAGATGTTTTGCCTTCCATTTGTTCAATTAGCTGTTTTTGATGACAACAACAAAAAGAATCCTTTGGTTTCATTCTTAATAAAGATTTTTCTATTTTATTGCATAACAATTTTAAAAAGATTTAAATCGAATAAAATAAAAATATTCTAGGAGCTATCGATCGTGGTTTTTCTTCCCCCTTGACTGATCCTTTTATAGCATCTTAAGATGGGGTTGATAATGGTCTCTGTAATTGTCTCGTCTGAAAGACTACAGATTTTGTTTCATTATATTTTTAAAGGGCTTGTTATATCGATCAATGCAAAACTTCTCCATTCAATTTTGCTCATTTACTATTCTACGTCAACATCACGGAGCATCTGATGGCGCAGATAAGTGGTTGAACTTTCCTTCTTCCAAGAACTATGTATTTACGAACCGCTTCGAGATCTTCATAATTTTGTATAAAAAAAGCAAGTTTATTTATAAAATAATTTCATTTAATAAAGGCAAATTGAACGAGTAAGGAGAATCACTTTACGGAATCGTAAATAAATCATAAATCCTGGAATAGATGTATTCATAAATTTAGCAGAATCTTGTTTCGTGAAAGCAAATATTGTAGACTAAAACTGTAAACACGTGGCGGAAGTATTGTGAAATGTTTTTAAAATCAAAGTAAAAAAAAAAAAATAACATAATGCAGCATCAGATTGTTTACATTTAAACTACTATTACATTAAAATTAAACTATTACATTAAATGCCCCTGTTTATCCCTAATGTTACAAAATTCTATTAATAGTTGATATTATTTGAAAAAATGGAAGGAAAAAATTCTGCGACCTGGATTCGGACCAAAAACCACGAGTATCACTCAATTGACAACTTGGTTGTCTTTAAGACACTCAGTGAAAGCATGGCTGTACAGTGTCTGAGGTGGTCCAATTGGTAGAGGCGTCGAGCGCGATACTCGTGGTTTCTGGTTCGAATCCAGGTCGCAAACTTTTTTCCTTCCATTTTTTCAAATAATATTACCTGATGTTTGGAGAATTAGCTCCAGTACTTATTTATTATTTCTTATCTATTAGTTGTTATCGATTTATTACATTTTCTGTTGCAGTTTACAATATAATAATGATATCATACTTTAAATTTCCTGCTTATAACGTTGAATTACAAATGTGTGTGTGTGTGTGTGTGTGTGTTTTTATTTTAAATTGAAAATGAAATAGACGATTCTTTTGACGGTTTCTCACCTAAATTCGGATTAATGGTTGCATGTTCGAGTAAGGAATGCAGTTCACTTTTTTTTCTTTACTGTTTTAGAGATGTGGTGATCTCAAGAGTGAAATTGGTATTCAATAAGATTAAAAGCATTTTTTCCAGTTATACTAAATATTCTTAAGTTAAAAAAAAATAAATGTAGTCATGCCCCATTATCTGCATTATATTTGCAAGATCTATAGCTGAATATCTCATTCATTTCGAAATAACGTGGGGTTTTTTTTTTCCCTCCGCCTTTTACTTTCAGGCGCCCATGGTGATATTGATAGATGAATTATATTTCTGTGTACAGATGTTCATTCAACTGCCAGGAAAATGAATAAACTAAACACGCACATGAAATGGCCTGTATTTACAATCTTTTTCGTTAAGCAACTTCAGCGCAAACGGATGTTTGAAGTTTCACTTCAATAAAATAAACCCACTTAATGGAATACAAATGAAGCTATGAAGTTGACTGTCTATTCGCTAATTTTTCAAACATTTACAATATAACGCAAATAAACGTTATCAAACGTGAATTGCGGTGTACGTAGCTTAAAAAAAAAAAAAAAAAAAAAAAAAACACGAATGGCAATTGATAATTAACTCAACTTTAAAAATATCGAATCCATTTATGCTAATGAAGATGAACACGCTCGACATATCTTCGTTTTAATAAACTTTTATGTAAGTTACTCTCTCTAATAATTATGAGTCATGAAATGGAAAAATTAATGATGAAAAATGATCTGATATGAAATGTAGTCCAAAGAGAAAATGAGTGCGAGAAGGCAATTTTGCTTAACATAAATATTCCATAAAAGACCCAAAAGTAAAATTAATTAAGTAATTAAAAGCAGTCTAAACCGAAAAACTGCAATATATTTTTATGTCATTGTGTTTGTAAGGAAATTATTATACCATTGCGTGTTGTATTTTTTTCAAAGTTTGTATAGTGAATAGCTTTTAAAAACGTAACTTAATGAAACTACGATAAAATTGATCAAAAGGATAAGATGAATTTCTCCCGCTTAAATGCAAAATATCTTATAATATATTTCCCAATATTTATGTAAAACTGTAGTTTATTGTTGCTGGTTAAAAACGCTTACGGGCTCGGTGGCCGAGAGCGTTAAGGCGCATCTTTTTTTTTGTATGTATGGATGTTTGTGTGTCCCTTTATTAACAAGCTTGGAAGACCAAGCAAAGACTCAGTAGACTGATCCCCTAATTGGTTAACTTGCAAATAGATCCAATGGTTATTTAACATCCTCGACACCGAAACTGTGTCGCTAACACTGTTTAACAAAGAGGAATGGAAAGCTAACACTGGTTAACAAAGATTTTGTCACAGGGCATCTGATGTATGAAAGGTTTTTTTAATAGTATTCTGTTTCTTGATGTCAAAAATGGCTTCAGAATTTTTCCATTACCCCCACACTTTTAAAGTTAAGATTATACATTACTGTATATTATGAACCATTGAAACTTCGTTTTCGTCTTCTGAACGCAAGAGGAACTGTGTCCTCCAAGATTTGAACATAGGTAAAAGAAAGCGTAGCTTTTAAACTTCACATTGAAAGGCTGAAATCGCCTCCACCAAGAAACAAATGAGGGTTTGTAGAAGACTTCAGATCTATTTTCACTTGATATTTGTTCTGTTACGGAATCGCTTGGTCACGAGCAGAGGAGTGGCACTTCTCTAAAGTGGAAATAAGTTTTTATCAAAAACTAGCTTTTGTTGCCAATATGAAAGAGAGCATTGAACTCCTGCTGAGATAAAATCAAGTTATATCTGTAGTGACTTGAAAGCTACTGCTCATTTGCGTGGATTATAATTTGGTCTAGCGAAGTACTGTTCTTTTAACAGAGCAAAGCGAATATCACTAACTACAGGAAAGAAGAATGCTGGCAACTTGTTGATCCAAAAAAGTGGACGTTTCTCCGCTCCATATAAAGCTTGGTTTCGTTAAAAGCTTTATTAAAGCAATGGATCGAAGCGGTCTTGAATTTTCATACTTAACAAAAAGAAACCTTAGTGATCACAGAAGGGGTCTTTGTAGGATCTCAAATAAGAGCATCTGAATCTTCGATAGCCCATTGAGTCTTTCAAGAACGTTTTCCGGAATTTCTTAGTGAAAACATAAGGCAGATAAGTACAAAGACCTTTTAAAACCTTACAAGACCATGTGATTTAACATGTCTTTGAAAATCCATTTTTGGACTCGCACCTGACACAAGATTTGTTTCTACTAAATGTGAATAGTTTCATCAGGACATTTTGAGAAAGGAAAAGTGCCACCAGGGCAAGTGGAGCTCGAGGATGCTTGGCTGGCTGTTTCTGGGGTGAGAATGTAGAAATTCCTGAGGCAAAATACAGGTGAACATAGTCTTTATCTGATTAAGAAAATTAATAAAAAAAAAATAGGTCAGATAGATACATACGGTTTTTTTGTATTATGATCTCCATTTCAAAGTTTTTAAACTGCTGGTACGGTAGGAGCCGAAGCGATGTAAGTGGATATTGAAAATGGCATCTATGAGAGAAAGCTCATTGCGTTCTGAGTACCAACCATGAGTAATTTATCAACAGGACGGTGCCCCGCCATATTGGGCATTATCAGTTCATGAATTCCTCGAATCAACGTTTCCCAACCGATGGTTTGGAAGAGATGGATCTATAGCATGGCCCCCACGTTCTCCGGACATAACACCCTTAGATGTTTTTCTGTGGGGATATGTTTACTACACCGGTCCCCGTATTGATGGTAATAGAAGACATGTTGGCGACAGGTCGTACCCAGAATTTTTTTTGGGGGGAGGGGCTGAGGGGGGCTGGCCCAATCCTGCTTGTGGGGGGAGGGGGCACCCATGTAGCTGATTTAGTTGACATGGTGGCCAATTTCGGGGGAGGGGGCTGCAGCGTGACCACCGAGAGAGAAGGCCTCCGCATTGAAACTTAATACATTGTTACATCATCATAGATAGTGCATTGTTATTCGTATTTCGACCAATAATAAGACCTGAATGAGGCCTATGATGATACAACAATGTTTTAAGTTTCAATGCGGAGGCCTTCTCTCTCGATGGTCACGGCTGCAGCCCCCTCAGCACCCCCTCTTGGGTACGGCCCTGGTTGGCGAATACGTGGCGAAAAATAGAATATCGTCTAGAAATTCTCAGAGCTTTGAAGTGTACTAACGATGTGAAAAAAAAACTTTGAAATAAAAATCTTAAAAAAAACTACTTGTATCTGACATAGTTTTTTTTTATTTTTTTTATTAATTTTCTTTATCAGCTAAAAACTTTTATAGCAGAAAATTCTACATTTCTACCGTTTACTTAAGATAGTCTACACTGTATGTATTGTAAATAAACGGGTGCCACTCAAAATTCGTACATCATACAGAAATTCTAAAATCTTATTTGAATTCGGCGCAAAAATATTACATTCACTTTTGTTAAAAAAAAAAAAGTTAAAAAGTTTATTACTCAGTGTAATTATTCAATTATAATTTGTAAACACAATTTCGAAAATCAATGAATGTACGCGGAATTAGCATTACGTTAAGAACACACGTTCTTAATTATAATTTAGAACACGCGGAATTATAATTTATCGCATGAACTGTTCCATTTATTACAAGATTGTAAGCTCGTGGATACATATTTGTATGCAACTATCAACAGAATTGTGATAAAGCACCTTACCATCGTTTAGGAAGCTTTCATAAACCACGTGATTCCATTTTGGCCTCTTTTGACCTCTCCCCCCCCCCCCCTCCCCCATGTAACCTAACCTCGCTTTTGCTTGATCACCCTTTCTCAAGAAGAGCGTAGTTTTTTCCTGAAGATATTTGTGCTATTCTTTGTTGCCAGAACTATCGTTAAAATTATTGGGTATACGTATAATGAACGCAGCCGATATTTGCTTTATGTACTTTAATAAAAATATTCTGAATCAGCAAATGGTGACACTCCTGGAAATTACTATTACTGGAAAAACATAGTAACAATCATTCCTCAGGTCAGGGCCGGATTTTCCTATAGGCTAACTAGGCTTCAGCCTAGGGCCTCAAGATCAAGAGGGGCCTACATTCATACTACTCATAATGGAATAACCTAGGGGCCTCTAGCTGCCTAAATCCGGCCCTGCCTCAGGTACATCGATAGACGTGCGGCTAGTTCAAACGCGCCCAATCACTATGAGTTCAAGTCACACGCACGATGGTATATAGCGTATCTATATTACGGAGGTATTACGGAAATAAATATACATACTATTGTGCATTCTGTATCCTGTTTAACTGTTCCAAATAAAATAAATGAAATACTACGTAGCTCGGGCTCGGATGTTCCCCCCAACTCTCCTCACGTAGCCCAGCCTAGCTTTTTACCGAACCGGGCCACATGGTTTATGGAAGCTCCCTTAGGGTCAAGATTTGATAACTAGGAAATTGAAAAGGAATTTATTTTCACACACATGGCTTCACCTTCTCAAGTTCAAGCATATAATGTTGAGCAGAGACTCAATCATGCAAAAACTTCCAGACATGGAATGCATGGATTCACTCTCGGGAGAAATTACCTGGGAAAGGTCCCATATATGTGCATGCTACATTTTGTGACCGCAAGAAGTGCTGATTTCAGGATCAATTAAAGAAAACTAATTTCAATCATTCAAGATAAATTTTCTGAAAATGCATGATGTTTCTAAATCGCCCTAGAGATTTGTTCGGTTGAGATTTTTGAGCTGGTGAATCGTGTCTTCAAAGTAAGCGGTAACTTCTCGGCTTTTGTGCATCATACTGTTGATAGGTGGCATCGAGTACAGCATATTCACACTTAAGTCTCTGGATATCCTTAGGTACAATCGAAGTATTTTGTGGAGAGGGTACGGAAGGTATTTTCCACAGAAATGAGGAACCTTTCACTGGTGTTTTAGCTATTCAGCCGCTTCTCTTTGGACAATATCCTGGCAGGAGAAAGTGGCTAAATCTCGTTTTTATCAAGAATTGCTCCTTGTCAGAAGACGATGATCGTTTTTACCTGAACTTCATTGGATCATTCTCCATGGTGAAACCTTGTTAAAACCTATCCATCACTTGGTGCACCGTTCATGCTTGCCATGTTAAGATTTCAACTGATGTGGGTTAGGTGAATATTGTCTGCAGTTGAAATCCTATGAATATTTGACCAAATGTTAGCATCTTTCACTAAATGCTAAATGATTTCTAGTCAGTATTCAGAAAAGATAGCATTAATCTCAATAAAATTGATATATTAAATCGTCATTAATAATTCTCGGTTCACAATTCTGAAATAAACATGTAAGCAACAGTTAAATAAAATTTAGATATTTAATTCAAAGTATTACAAAAATAACTCCTTTTATAAAAAATGTCGCTTTCTCCCCCTTCGTCCCCCAAGTATCATTCGGATTATTTATATTTCGTATTTGTTTTCGTAGGTAATACGCTCGTTCTGATGGAGCCGAAGTACATAACCTCCCCAGTAGATGATGCAAAAAAGGACAAAAGTTGACGGGAAAAGGATGGAAGCTATACGGTCCACAGTGTAGGCGTTGACCGAGGTGAAAGTATTCCGACACCGACACTTGCGAGGGAGAAAAGCCGAAACCCTCGAGAGACGGCTCTTGCAGCACTAAACAAAAAACACAGATAAAGAAATCCATCATTTTATGTGAGTAATATGAAACTTAAAAACAAAATATGGTTATGTTTATGTTCTTAAAGAATTTACAGACTACTTTGATTTTTAGGACTACTAATTCTTAATTTAGATTTTAAGGATTATCTGATTGGGGGAAATTGTAGATAAATTTCTTAGACATTGTCTAGTCTTCATTTTTTTTTTTATCTAAAATGTTTAAAGAAATCTATCACTGCCAAAATTAGAATTAAGATACCTTATAAAACATATCCATTGGAATAACAGTTCGTAGGATGTGAGGTTCTTATATACTCTAAATAGCTCTTTCAGATTTGAGTTGGCTGTAAGCGTAGAGAGAAAGTAGGTAGTCCTCGTCTGTTGCATTGTTCAGTGATTGATTCATAATTGCTTAGGGACCGCTCTTATAGTTCTATTTTTAAGCGACCTTAACGCTTATTGATCAGCGTTGAGGACCAGATTGGGGTGGCATAGTTAGTAACAGGTATCACTTTACTTTTAATGATCAAGATGAGCTCTCTAATGGTTAGGATCTTCATTGGTCTTTTTAAAAGAAAAGCCAAGCGGTTTAATCGTAGAATCAGCACTTCAATATGTTGCCTAAAGCTTAGGTGAGAGTCAAACGTTATTGATAATATTAGGAGGGTCTCCAACGGATCCTTTTTTTGGCGAGATAGTCGTAGCGTTTTTGTCTTATCCTCTCTCTGCATATCACTTCTTGAGCATCTCTAGGTCCTTATCGATATCATGTTTAGCCATTAGACTAAACCTAATTTTTTTAAAAATCTATTTTCGATTAGCTTTGATTGTAAACAGAAAATTATAATTAGATAAGTCTTTGGTCCTTGGCGAACAGACTTACAAGCAAGTGACGCAGATGAAGTAAAGCAGCGCGATACAGGGGAAAACTGCCAGTCTGCCTCGCACATTAAACTGTTTCTTTGTTTTGGGACAATTCTACTCTACATTGAACGGCGTTTCAAACCTAAGTGATACAAAAACCTGTGCTCTACTCCACCTGCTTCTCAATATGCATTTGGTCTTAAGCTTCCGGAAAAAGAAGTAAACGCATAGGAAAGAATGTATTCCGTTCCTCTTGAATTGAAACATCTAAATGTCTAAATGCAATCTAAATGTAATTACGAAATATTGTAAAACTTACCTTAGTTTTTGAAAACTTTAACTTAGCAGGTGTCGAATCAGCATTCAACATCTTAATTTTGTTCCTCGAGTGGCATTTGTTGGCGAAATGGTATTCGACGAGCGAGGCGAACACCATAAGGATGCACGTGAACATCCAAATGTCGATGGCTTTAAGATAGCCGCCCCAGGGCAGGTTTTTTTGTATGCTTGTCAACTGGGTCACCAAAGTTAGCATAGAGGTGAGGCCCAGGGCGACGCGCGCTGGGGTCTTTTCCACATCGATTCCGAACGAGATCCAGGAAATCATGACGATGAGGACGCTGGGAACGTATGTCATCACCAGATGTTGTTGCGGCCGACGTTTCATGTGAAATCCGTAAGCCAAACATGCATTCTTACCTATGAAAACACGTGGTAATAGTAAAACAGAGACTCTTAACAAGAAAAAATTAAAATTTACAATTCTATGAATTTAAAGATATATCCACGAGTTTAAATTGAGTCTTGTTTTTTATTCTGTTGTCTGCAAGTTTACATCAGGCTCATTCAAATTAAATTATTAACGAGACAAACTGGTATAAACTGCTCAAATAGAGAGGAAAGAGATTGTAAGAAGAAGCAAGTGCGGCATAAAATGTTCTTTTATTTAAGATACAGTAGAATGTCCAGTAATATTCGATGATGGCCGCACTTGACAAGTACACTGAGTTAGCAAAACTCATGGGATAGCAAGCACATTGATTGATGGGCATGGCTCACGAATTCACAGGGGTAACGGATTCTGGGTATGGACCATTAGACGTTCTGGGAAGAGCTTGGATAAGTGATTAATCAGAAATGGCACGTCGTCGCGAGTTGACGTCTTTTGAAGTAGGTGCCCGACGCATGGGATGTTCCATTTCGGCAGTGGTGCAGGAATTTGGCTTTCCCCGCTCAACTGTCTGCAGGGTGTATCGGGAATGGCTGGATGAAGGCATCACAGTCCAAAACAGGCACCATACCGGGCGTCCAGCTGCCCTGAATGATCGTGACCGGCGACACCTGGGACGAATGATTCAGAGAGATAGGAGCGCAACAGTGCAGCAAATCACAGACCAGTTCAATACTGGCCGCACTAGAAACGTCTCTAGGTGGACAATCCGTCGGAATCTGCATGCCCTCGGGTTTGGCAGCCGTCGCCCTACACGGGTGCCAATGCTTACCCAGCGTCATCGGACACTCCGGCGTGCATTTGCCACCAACCATCTTGGCTGGACTCTGCAACAGTGGCGTAACGTCATATGGTCAGATGAGTCACGATATCAACTGTACCACGCTGATGGGAGGCACCGTGTGTGGCGCAGACCTCACGAAACGATGGATCCCGCATGCCAACAGGTGGTGGTGCAGGGTGGTGGGGCGTCAGTGATGGTCTGGGGTGCATTTTCCTGGTTTGGAATGGGCCCTCTGGTTATCCTGGACCAAACGTTGAATGGTCCACGGTATCGTCAACTCACCGGAGACCATCTGCACCCGTTTTTGACATTTCAACACCCTGACGACATAGCAGTCTTTCAAGATGACAATGCGCCACCACATCGCTCCAATGTCGTCCGCGAATGGTTCGAGGAGCATGCAGGAGAGGTCCAACGACTGAGCTGGCCAGCCCGGAGCCCTGATGAATCCCATCGAGCATATCTGGGATGCTGTTGAAGTCAGGCTCCGGGCACTGGATCATCCGCCCACGAACGGGCAGCAACTATCTTCGGCTCTGCAGACTATCTGGTGTCAACTGCCTCCAGAAGTGTACCAGGGACTTGCAGACTCACTACCACGCCGTATTGCTGCACTCCACAGGGCCAGAGGTGGCCCGATCAGATATTAAGTAACTATCCCATGAGTTTTGCTAACTCAGTGTATACAAGGTTTCGCATAAAGATCTGGGAACCTGTTAGTCTATGGAGAGTGAGTGCCAAGCGTGAATGACTACTCATTTATCTCACTGATAAACGATCCTTGGCAGTGGGAACAAGGAAAGAAACAGTGCAGGCACTTCTGAACTTACCCCAACTACAAGGGTGGAGATCTGTAGTTGTCATAAGAGGGAATGTCTCTCTATTAAAGGTAGAAGGCGGCCCATCATTCTCCAACTGACCTAATCTATTAGCCTACAACAATGTGGGTATACCGATTAACTCTTGAAGACTCTATATATTGCGTCGATATATCAAAATCATCTCGGTAGGCCTTACCATTGCCGAGATATTGAAATACGATATTAGAATTCATAAATTCGGGAGTCCGGTCGAGCCAGTAGTCATTTTTACCGTTTAAGATTTACAGTAGTTTTCGAGATACAGACTGTTTCGAAGTTTCGATTTTTGGCCGATATCTCGAAAAGTATTTGGAATACGCACACGATGATGATTTTAATCAATTCAACGTGAAATTTTATATCCATATCAAAAGTCGGATGTCGAATATCTTATTTTTCCGAGATAGAATTCAGATGACGAAATTTGAAATTTCGTTGATTACACATTAAAAGAGTCTACAACTAGACCGCCAATGAATGAATGGCTCTCGTCAGCAGGCCATTGTATTTAAAAGGTAAGTTAAAAATTGAGGAGTTAGCCTGGGGTGGTTAAAAAAAATCGACGCCGAATGATTTAATGATATTTAATTTCCTATCGGTGATTCATAGCAAGAGTCAAACTATAAAAAAAAATTAAAATAAAAAATTAAAAGCTACACCAGATGGGAAAGGAGGAAAAAAGAATAGTTCTGCTACCATTGAGAAATCCATTGTTTTGTTAATGCTCTTATTTGAATTATTTTATTGAAACAGTGAGAGGCTTGAAAAGATCTGTTATTTTCAAACACCTATTAAATTGCTTTTTTAACTGAGTCTTCTAGATACACTGCTGGCCATTAAAACTTCACCACCACAAGAACTACTTACAATACAAAGGTGAAAATGATTACAATTACGTTTCGAACGTATAAAGTCTGTTCGGTGGCTGCATGATAAGTACTTTACCGGAGGCAATGACTTAATTCTTTTGTTAAAGCTCAAAGATACTCCAGAAGAAAAGGAGTGATTAAGGGTTTCACCCCTGATTTATGCCAAGGAAAAAGACAATATCAAAACAATCCATATGGTTTCCACATGCGAATGGTCCATGGTATGCCAGCCATTGTGCAATCACCTGTTCAATAGACGAAATATCCGATGAATGCATAGGCCAAGGAAGGAATGGAACGTGGTGGCCATCCAAGAATCGCTGGATGATGCGTGCCATATAGGGTAGTGTATTCTCGTGTTGGTAAAGTAACCCTGAAGAGACAACATCAGGCATCTGTATCTCAGGGATATAACGCTGGCTGCTTAGTGTACCAGGAGTGCATAGTAAGCGCGAATGGGACTAGAATGCAATGGTACTTAATGACAATGTCAGATGCCCGACATATGTGTATAACACAGGACCCCGCAGTCTGTTGCTGCGTGTCGTCAGATACGATGCGCATATCACGATATTGTAGACAGAAGCGGGAATTATCTGAAAATGTGATGCTATGTTATTCATATCACCATTGCAGCAGCAACAACTTAGGTATACAGTCAAAGGTAACTGCAGCGTTTGCGAAAATTACTTGATGCTGCAGACGACGTTGGACGGTATGTGTGGACACTCGCTGCTTTGCAACATCCCTAATTCTTAATGGGGTTTTCGATATGTCTAGGGTGATTCGTATTAGTCATGTTCACGAGATGTCTGTCCCTTTCGTACTGTATGACGGGGTCGTTAGTCCCTTCTCGATTCCATATTCGCATCACGGCGACCAATTTCTCGGAAAGATAATCCGCAGTCTCAATAAGCCGCAAATTGACTTGCTGATATGGCTGGCGTCTTCTTGTACGCGGCATACTGAAGTTTTTTTGGGCGCAAGAAGATCGAGCGAACCCAATTCCAGTACTTAAAAAGCGGCTCCTTGTTCTCTCTTCTTAAACTGGCGCAGGCCATATGCATATATACTGCGCTGCTAATCATTTGCATGTACTTCCCACGATCTACGAATCACGAAATTTTGCGTCGATCGAATGCCTCTTTCCTGGTTTTGCAATTTTAATGGCCAGCTGTGTATCAGTGTTTAGAATTCTTTTCTCAAACTGACCTTTCATCTTAGCGAACATAGTTTTATTCAGGATTCCGGACTCGTGATTCGTCTGACAGTTCACGACGGTGAAGTCAAGCAAAATGAACTCGGGAGGAACTTGGATGTTTGATATTTCTTCTGATGTCAGGAGAAAAGGGTTGATGTTCACAAGAGCATTGAAAGGAGCTGTTTGAAATAAATAAGAGGCATATAGTTAAAATTTACACACCCATGGTGGACCTTAAGAGCGTTTTAATGCTATTCACGAAAAAAAAAATCAAACTGATTGTTCTTAGTAAAATGATGATCATTCATGCAAAACTTCTCCGATTCGAAAATTGTTTTGAGATTACAAATCTAACAATGACATTAAGAAATATGGAGATATAAATTACCTGCTAGTGTTTCTATTTTAACGTAACAGCTTTGGTAATCGAAAGGGTAATAGGTCAAGTCGAATGAACACGTAAACTTACGGATCTCCCTAAAAAGAAGTGAATATACTGAATTATTTCAGATTAAAAATTTACATTTATGAAGTGAGTGAATGAAAGCGAAAAACGAAAGAAATATATTCATCTCTCTGTTGTACACAGTGAACATATTGTACAAAATAGCAACAAACGACATTATAGAAGTTTGAGAATGAATGAATTCAATAAATTATAAACAGTAACTTGGTTTTGTGCGAACAGTTGCTTTTTTTATTACCTGAAGTTCACAATAAGATAAACCATTGCGTTTCTAATGTTGAGGAACGTCTTCTGTGTGGAAGGATCGAAGAGGATTTCACTGCATCCTTTGCAATTGCCAAAGAATAACCAGGGCATCCATAGCTGACTGGCCAGGTCGGAAGGGACTTCCCAGATTTCACCGTAGATGGCGTCCCGAATCTCCGTGTGATTAAGTCTGCCCTCGACCCAGGAGGCTCTGACTAAGAAGTCTACCTCGAAATTCTAGGGTACGGGGGAAAAGATTTTTATCGTTACAGGCATCGTAGAGCTACACCTGTGATAAAGAATTCCACTTACCATATTTTTAAGAGATACAATCGGCACTAGGAGCGGCACAAAGTTGAATGTTATGTTGGTCTCTATTTAAAATATATATGTACAGTTAAGGCAAATGATTGGTACAAAGAAAACGGCCATACCTAGGCTGTATTCGATGTTTCACCAAAATAAATGACAACCCCTCCAAGCTTGCTTCACATATGAGGGCAAGCGATACTGCCAAAGAAAAAGAGCAACCTAGTACAGTGAGTACTTATCAAGGTAAAGAAAGAAGAAACTGATTTCCATATCCCACAACGACATTTAATAGGGCACTATGCAGCCATCATCAGGTTAGATCGGGGCTCGAGCACTCGTGTCGTCAAACCATGGCCACACAAACTTCTATGTGTGGATAGAACAATTGTCCTGTTGGAACAGAAACTGCCTTCCCCGAACTGTTGCCACAGTTGGAAGTGCAGCGTTGTTCAGAATTTCAAGAGATATTGCAGAGTTTATTTTTCCAGTCTCAGGAACTTAGGGATCCAGTCACGAAAAACGCCCCCACCCAATTATGCCTCTGCCACCGACCTTCACAGATCGGATAATGCAATCGGAAATGAAGCGTTCCTCCAAACTCAGGCGTGTCCAAACTGCGAGAAGTGAAACGAGATTCTTCACTCAAAGGCATGTGGCATAGGGACACAGATGGCTTTTTTTTTTCCTGTTTGTTAAAGGCGGCCAACTTATTAGAGAAGCAGTGATTCCATTCAGTCAATTTTGGACCGCCTTCAACTAAATAATAAAAAAGGTCTTCCTTTCCAAACTTCGTTTTGAAATGTCGTTGGACAATGACTATGAATGGTTTTGAAAAATTCCATCACACCATATGCTTTTTTTCCCTTCATGTTGCCGCCATTTTGAGTAACAGTGCTCTAGTGAGCAGTTTGCGTAAGGCAGGCTTTTTCTTTTTCTGGATAAAAATGGGGGGGGGGGGCCTGACCTATCATTGTCATTTATTTTGGCGATATATAGCCTTCATCGGACAGCTTTCTTTTTGTCCCAAACATTCTGACTTGCCCTGTATATGTAGAAAAGGTATAGGTTATTCTTAATACTTTATTAATTAAAAAAAATAATATACAAACGTTTGGGAGGGTGGAGAATAAAATTAAAATTTGAAGAACCCATTTGCTTTAGAACTTCCAAAATATTAATCCCTGGAGGCGAAAACTTGGAATAATTGACAGGAATAATGTTAAATGGCGTTTGTGGTGCTCCTTTGTTTCTACAAAATGACAAAAAAAATTATGATTGAAACACTTACTTGGGCCCTTATCCTCAGACGATCTAAATTGAAAGTTATATTCAAACATGTTTTCATTAAATGTTTCATAATTAATTTCGCAATTTGATAATACACTGTCACTTCAGTGTGAATGCCTTTTTCGAACTGATTCGTTTTTATTAACAATATTTATTTATTAATTTGCTTCATTTTTTTTGCACTTTTATCACAAACAAACGCAAAGGACTTTCGGTTAAATTTGTTGAAGAATGCGTTTGATTTCATTAGGGACGGTACCCCTGTAACCATTCAACATTGCTCAGCATCTGCTGACTATCCTCCTTCCTTATTCCCATACAAGCAGCTGGTAGGAATTTTTGTTATCTTCACAGAAACTGATATCGCCGCTCTAGATCATGGTGGAAAAAAAGGATGGTGTGCGCAATTTGATTCTAAATTACGCACAGTTTCGCGCATGACGTCATGTGGATTGCAAAACACGCGTGCCAATGCATTCCTAACCATAATATTTAATTTTAATCTTTTATTAAAAGAAAAAATGATTTTAAAAAAGTTTCTAATATTGTGCTATCCTTTCTGCCTTATGAATTTTAATAAATATTCTATTTTTAAATATTAACGCAAATATCAATTAGAAACAATATAGTTAACGTTTTAAATACGTACTAACTATTAGGTGAAAGTCTTGAATTTAATAGAAATCGTAATTAAAGTGAACCTTTAGTCAAAAAATTTTTTTTGATATTTTATACATCTAAGTCTAAAAACACTAGTCCGCGTGGAGAAAATTTAATATCTACCTTTATTTATTAATAAACAGCATTTTTAGTCGAAAAATTATAGCCCATGGAGGCTACCATCTTTCCCCGAATTCGCAAAGGAACACGGGAATTATGTGACGTCAGGTATGACCTGCGCAAAACAAGGCCAGCTATAGATGAGAACGCGCAGCTGTAGCAGGCGATCAAGCTTTAACGAGGTTTGAGTTGAGCAGAGGCAGCAGAAAGGAGAAATGGAAGCCAAGCCAGTGAAACCGTTTACATTCTAGTTTTTATGTCGCCTTTGGTTTTACAGTAACCATATTCAACGTTCAATGGATTATAAATATTAAGAATTACTTACAGTTTTTTTTCTCTGTTTTTGTAAAAATTAATTAATATCGCCAACTGGGTAAAGGCGTAGCCAACGATAAGAAAGGCCTGCCCACCTGAAAACGCCTGACAATCGTGGCCTTCGAGATATTAGGCCTCCGCATCGCATATAATTTCAATGCTTTCCTTCGTGTCAGCGGAAGTTTAACTTTTTAACGCTAGAGGGGGATCATCAGGGAAATCCTATGGGGAATTCTAGGCAAAATTTTAAGTCGGATAAAGTAGCATGAGCACGAGAGTACCTTGTAGTTCTTTCCCCTGAAGAGCGCCAAATAAGCCATAGAGATAAACAACTAGCGGTCAAAAGTTGAAAATGCCTCGACACGCGATTTCAAGCCCGATGCGGAGGCCT
>JAHWFO010002456.1:905196-918609 GCA_023313115.1 Rhysida immarginata
ACAAGTTATATCTGTACGCAGCCCGGGACAAACACAAACGTCCATGCTCACGGCGGGGTTCGAACCCACGGTCAGGCGGACTCGAGAACTAGAAAGCCTATGCCCTAGCCCTCTCGGCCACCTGGCTGGCTGTGCTGATGTGCATAGAGTAGGTACCGATCCTCCCAGTCGCTTTATAGATAGAGAAGCTCCTCATGAAAGGCGCATTCTCCATCGCGCACGAAACGCACAATCGTGAGAGTCAGTCACGTGATCAGTGCGAATCTTGCAGTGCAATTCATGGAGGTTAGGCAGCCCCAAGAAGAACAGAGCGTTAACGATAAACTCGCGATTTTTGCAAATGGCGAACCGTGATAGAAAAGTTTCGATACCATGTCAATCTTAATACCATGCAAACGGTTGTAAATAAACATATTATAAACGCTGAAGACAAAAGCAGCAGTGACGATGATTTGCTTGAAAGTGTTATGGAGGAAATTGAATAACCTGAATAAACTTCTCTGCAGTTTCTTTATCTACATTCACTGTTTCAATTGCGTTTCGGTTTCCTCATTGCTCCTCCGCCATCTTCAATACACTGAGCAACCCTGGCCTCTGGCTAGTGTGTTTCGTGCGCGCACGAAACGCACCAAACGCACGATAACTAAACGCACTGGCAATGAAGAACAGGGTGCATGAAACGCACAGAGCGATGCGGAAAAGCCAGTGCGCCCACAGCGTGCATATTGTGCAGATCGTGCGCGATGGAGAATGCGCCTATATTAGCACCACATCCAGAAAAATATTGCAGTTTGTGTGGCCTCAACAAGAACCATTCGTCGCCGTTTGAATGAGATTGGGTTACAGGCACGTCAACATTGGACAGAGGACAACGCATTGTGTTCTCCGATGAGTCCCGCTTCAATCTTCATGCAGATGAAGGTCGCATCAGGGTTTGGCGCCGTAGAGGGCAATGTAACGATCCTGCACTGATTCGTGAACCCCTACGTTTTGTTATGGTGTAGGGTGCCATCAGTTATGACCCTCGGTCACGATTCCTGATTCTTGAAGGCACGGAAACAGTACAGCGATACGTCAATGAGGTTCTGCTGCCCCATTTCCGCCATTTTTGCGTACCATACCAGGAAAATAATGCTGGTCCCTCTATAGATCGAAATCGCCCAAAGGGCTCTATAAGATATTGGCCAACTGTATAACCACAGAATAACAGAAGTGACACCCAAGGGTTTTCCATTGTAACCGATGGTAATGAGCAGATGCTCATTTGCTGGTGGCGCCCTACAACAGCTGTGATGTTACAATACAAGCAGACGCTCATTTTCCCACTGTTTCTATGAGTTTGTCTCGTTTACCTGTCTTCTTTTTTATTTTGTGTCAATTTTTATTTTTTATTTTTTTTTAATTAAGTAAAACACACGTATGTTCTAAAATGAATAAAAACAAATCACTTAGTATTACAGAAGAGCTTTTTTTTAATGGAAAATATAAAAGAAAAATGAATTTACAAAATTTAGCTTTCAGTCCCTGTAGGATAAGACGAGTTATGTTAAATTCAATAATAAAAATTCACCTCAACTTGAATTTAAAAATTTAAAAAAAAATTAAAAGAAGATTTTTTTGAAAATTAAACAAAATTATATTAATCTGAATTAACATGGAAGATTCCTAAAGTTATTTTAAATATAATTCCACCCCAATTCCAACAATTTGCAATTCATTTTTAATGTAAGAAGCAAAACTATTTTAAGCCAAAAACTACTTTTAATATTTAATCACAAATTAATATTTATTAATGAATTTAAATTGTTAATTGTTAGAAATGGGATGGAATTGTATCTAAATTAATTTTAGGCGTTTTATTTAATTGAGGGTAATAGAATTTTGTTTACTTTCAATAAATGTTTTTTTGAGTTGGGGTGAATTTTAATCATTGAATTTAACATAGTTTTCCCTCAACGCCAGTATTTTTATATGTAAGAGGCCTTATGCTCTACAGGACTACAGAAGAGATGAAATTTGAAATTTTTCTGTTTGAAATGTAAAACTTCTTTATACTATGAATATTCAAATATGAAACTGTACATATAGATTTCAGATATGGGTCACTTTCAAATGTCTGTCTGTCTCTCTGTCTCTCTCTCTCTCTCTCTCTCTCTCTCTCTCTCTCTCTCTCAGAGATAAGAAAGATTCAGATTTTATTTTCAGTGAATGGTATACTCTCGTCCTGAAAAGCAAGTCAACGATATAATCTTTAACTCTTGCATCTGTGCAGCTGCTAGGGAAAGAGATTTTCTGTTCATTGAAAAGCCTAATCAGTTCAGCTTTCACGCCCGTTTTGCATATTATTTTGTCGAACGTGCTCATAAAAAAATCTTTACAACTTTGAATAAAGATGAGGAATTGGTTTGATGGCGCATGTAATTTAGCAGTGTCTTCGTTGTCTGTGGCTGCACAAAAATGCCCTTTTCATTTGGGACCCTTTTTTTACATGAAAAAAAAAATTCATTCATCAAAGAAAACAAAACCCGAGACTAATTTTACTACGAGATTTTGATATAAAATATTCTTAAACATCAATCCACAAACGAATTGCACGAAGGCAAACTCTTTAATTTCCACTACATACTAATACTTTTTAAAAGATAAATAACATCAAAAGATCTTTTGGTCTTTGCATTGTAACTTCGAAAGATCTTTTGGTCTTTGCATTGTAACTTCGAAAGATCTTTTGGTCTTTGCAATAAATACGGTAGTAGAGAGTAAAAGCTGACTAATTTCGCTTTTATTGCTAGCTTTATCAAAGTGGCAAGAATGGGAAAAATAACGCTTATGTTCAAAATTTGTATACAAATTGTTACTTTTCATCTTCTTGTTACTTTGATAAAACTGGGAATAAAAGCGAATCTAGTCAACTTTTATTCACTACGATGTAATGCAAAGCCTCTAAAAAAGTATATTTATTATTGATGTGTTAGCTTAAAAATTTTCCCTCAGTCAGTAAAATCACAATAAGAAATTTCGATTTACGGTCAATGAACACTGCAACATATTGTATTAGTAAGTTTTAATGACGTTTTTTTAAAAATAAAAACACATAATCTTGCTTAAAAATAATACTTTTTATTAAAAACCGCTGCTTAATAATATATTTATTATTATTATTCACTTTGAATTCTCGAAATATTTTTAACGCTGCATGTTTTCCATTGGCATTGTGAAAGATCGTCTGCTCAGCCACATCACAGCCACCAAGGCGGCGCTATACAAAATCACTACCATGGAATCTCTTTGAGTGTCACTTCTGTTATTCTTATTCTGTGGTAGAACCATGGTTATTCACTAACTTCTATAACCATGGTATAACTAAAGACGATAAGAAAGGTCTTATCGTCTTTGGTATAACCGTAAAAGGACCCCATATTGACCTCGTGCTTTGCGGATGATAAGCAACGCGCCCTTCATACGTGAAAGACTAATCGCTATCCGCCTGTAATAGTTAAATAAAATTTCCAGAACGGAAAGAGGATGTAGCGATTTCTTTGGTATTTTTCTCCAAGAGCTTAAAATTTTATGATTTTCTCAAAACCTTTTTAAACTCTCCACGAAGAAGGCGGTTATTGGAGTAAATCACATAAATTTAATGGAAGAATATTGACACTGGGCAGTAGTAAGCCTTCCACTTTCAGACAAGTGTTAGGATTCCATCTGTTTTCATGGATTTTGCTTTACACGTCCTGTGAATAAAACATTGTTATAAAAAAATGAAATTGAGCGGATGCCTATTGGTTACCTTGGATCCCTTTTATACTAGAACCCCTCATTTATCGAAAAAAAATCTTTGTTGCTTTATATTAGGTCCATCATCACTAATCCTTGTTGTTTCAAGACTTAATCATTGGGATATATGGGATAGTTCAAATTCTCCCTCTGTCCCACGAGACTAATTATTGAAGCGCATCCAATCGATCATTCATTTTGCGATGCTTAGTAATTTAGTTAAGACTTCGTGATATACATATGGAGACCAATATTAACAACAAAAACTGTTGCAATTTTTAACTAATCTACACGTCTATATTTGTTAGCACGGAAAAGAAAGCCGTGGCGCCTACGGTTGAAGATTAAGATGACCAGATATTTCGATTCGAAAATCGAGACTGAATACTGAGGTGGAGGGTGGGGGAATTTTTTTTCTTGTATAAATATAAAAAATATACTGAACAATATTTAGTAAAAATTTATTTTCAAAATAAAATTTTATTTTTAAAACGCTTCTAAAATAACAAGCTTTTACAGTTCTTTTGCTTTCCATATTATGACACTATAACATTTAAAATTATTCAGGATTATAATATCATTATGTTGAATTTGCTAGACATAGTCACTAGGGTTTTTATTTTACATGTAATACTACACTTAATATTGAAAATGACAATTGCGATTTAACTTGCAAATCTGTCGCCTAAATATCGTGAGAACTGTGAAAGTATAAATCGGACTACATCGCAGTTCGGGAAAATTCGGGACAGAACGAAAAATCGGGACGGCTGGTCACCTTACTGATAAGTCCAAAAAGAATAGAAAGAATTGGTGTGTGTTTGTGGATAAAGGATCTATGGAGGAAATAGTTACACGTTTGTTTGTTCTGAAATTTTTCTACTGATAACATCAACAGGAATCATTGGAGTTTTCGCCATTCAGTTCTAGCCAAAAGTTGCTTTATGAGCAAATGTAGATGAAATTCATGTGAATTTAGAATTAGTGAACGTTAGCATACTTCTTCCAGAACCCAAATTAAAATTTTGGAAAACATTTAGCAAAACTCTAAAACTAATGTCTGAATAACTATTGGCATTGAAAATACGGCAAAAAATTTAAATCATTTAATGTGAAGAGGACTTATTTCCTACTTCAGAAACGCTAATTTTTAGTTGGGGAAATATAAGCAAATGACTTGGAAGAGATTTTCTTTTATTTAAGAAGCCCTTATAGAAGATAACTTTCAGGCTGTTAGCTTACCCGTCAGTGAAAGCTTTTTTCAGCACCAGAGTGAACACGAGAGCCTCGGTCCACCATCGCATCGTACACGGCATACACATCGTCTGTAAGACTGTCCTTTATGATGCAGTTGTGTTTCTAAGCAAACGACATCAACAGTAAGGTGATCATGTTTGCAACAGTAAGGATGAATATATACTGAAATGGTAATCGGTGGCGTTATTTGTTGACAGTTTTGAGCCTCTTTCCTTATTCGTGGCTACGGATCGATTAGCCGGCAAGATTGCGGCGACACAACCGTCTCCCTGAGAACGCCAACGATCTTCGTTACCGTAAGTAGGCACGTCCAATACGTGATGTGGAAAATGATACTAGGCAGATTTCACGTGATTGCATTGATCGATATTACTTATACCGATTATTTTTGGATAAGTAGCTTGAGATATTTAAAAAAGTTGTTCAAGCATTTTGAATTAAACGTTTATTGTTTCTTTCAAATCAATAGCTCTGCTATTTTAACTATATTATATTTTTTGAAACTATTAACGAATTTTGTTTTAAACTTATTCGTGTATAGAAATACTTTATAGCTTCAATAATTTCCCAATTATGCTTTGAAACAGTCGATAGCGTTGTTGTTTGTTTAAATGATTTCAACTGCGAGACCTCTATAAAATTGATTGACTTGGTGGTGGTTTTTCTGTAGATTCGTCCACAAAAACTCGAAAAGCGCTCCTACACTGTGCGGCTAAGTAGTTGTTTTATGGAGAGAATTTATTCAAATCTTCTCACACTGCTATGCACAATGCCACCATCTTGCCTGTCAAGAAGTTATTATTTTGAAGATTTTAATAGATTTCAGTGCAAATTTTTTGAGCACTGAAATGAAATATTCGGATATTAGAAGATCCATCCAAGATGTTACGTGAATTCTTGAATTTCGGAAGAAAACTGGAAAGATAGAAATTTTCTGTTCTCTTTGATTGAAATAAAGAGAGGACGAAATGTTATTTTTCTGTAATAAATTTTATAAGTTGTCTCGGATTGCATATGAATAAAGTTGTCTCGGATTTCTTCATAAAAGTTGATTGGTTTGGATCAATGACCTTTATAAACAACAGGAGAGGTTGGTTGATTATAAAGGTCGTCGGTTTGGATAAAGGGAAGGAGGATCATCGATGTATAGTTTCACATACTCACATAAAGGGCATTTTGAAAACTATATCCAACCTATAGTCAACCAATATAGACAAGCAGTTGTACGATTTGTTCGATGAAAGTGTCTAAATCTTCACATTAGTATTTTTCTATTATTATTTTCAGATAAGCAGGTTTTAATTATTAATAACGGCCGATGAAACGATTTACTTCCGCCGATAAGGCGTCCCAACGAAGTCGACCATCCTTAAAAGTGACTTGACTGCTGATAAGTAGATAAATATATCAGCCGTTTGAAGGTTGTTGTAATAGACAACCGGTTTCATTTTTTACTCCTCCAGGTTCAAATATAGAGCGTCAAAGGCGTCGTCTGTGAGCGATGAACGTTGAAAATGTGTCGACGGGCTCCGTGTTCGCCGCACTACTTTTGGCGTGGCTCATTGCCCTCTTTCTTGGAGGATACCTGTAAGTGTCTCACTCATAAAATAGATGACAATTCTCGGATAGACTTTTAATGTTATATAATTTATATTTAAAAAAATCGTAAAACCTAATTTATTGTCGAACTTGAGAAAGGAATAAAAAATGCGAAGAATCTTTTTTTTTCTTTGTTTAACCAAATTCAAAAATAACTATAATATCTTAACGACTTTTCTAATTAAAGAATTATTTTTCTTTTAAATATTAACGAGCATTAAAAACCCGCCAGTTGTTGTGGCAACTCGGGACATGTTCTCATCTCTTCGCTGGTCGTCTCGGTTATATCTAACATATCTTAATTTGAATTTTTTTTTAGGTATTGTAATAATCAATATTTTTTTTTTTTTTTTTTTAATTACGTTGAAATTTCTAGGTCTCTTCTTTCGTGGCATAAATATTAAGCTGAGATCTTCATCGATCGGTCTTTTGGAGTTTGCGTGATATCCCGTTCAGTTCATATATACATGTACTCTATAAATCTTACTAGTTTGTTTGGTTCTTTTTTGTGATTTTTTGTGACATGAGTGCGTCGCCCTCAAAAGAAACGTGTTTTTGATAGCGAAATTCACATAATAAGATCATCTATTTTATTTTTTTTCTGCGTAAGGAAATCTTTTAAGAGCCAGAGACAGTAAAATTTATTAATAATGAATGAGTTTCATATTGTTGTGATTAAACAGCTGCGAAATGTTAAATCAACATAAATGTACAGTCATGGACAAAAAAAACGCTCCCTCACTCTGTGTTGCTATAGTTTTAAATGAGCGTTTAAAATACGGTGGTATGATTTTATTGGTTAAAAATTTAGATCATTTTTCTGGCTGAACTTAACGATATCAGAGACCTAGTGGCAAAGTATTAAACGCTCATTTAAAATTATAACAGTATAGAGTGAGGGAGCGTTTTTTTTGTCCATGACTGTACATAAAATGTTTTAAGAAGGAAAAAAAAAAAAAGCGTTTTTCAAGCCTAATTTTATTCGAGTAAAAAGTTTGCATTACTACAAAATGTATTAAAATGACACACGCCAGTAGTATCCTTTAGAGTTTGGGGACTTCGAAAGTTTATAAGCGAGGATTCCGGGGCTATATTACCATCATCAGAGAGAATGGCTCTAGCACAGACGGACACATACTGTTAAGTTTGCAACTTGTTCTCCATCTCACTTATTTATTTTGATGATAGCAATGTAGCCTGTGTAACTAATAAAAAAGGTACCACCCAATAAGGTAAATTTTAAGTATGCCGAAATTTTTCACCCAATTTTTTGCATTTTTTAAAACCAGTTTCATCCCCTATAGGTATTTCACATGGCATTTTGGATTTTTCGAGCGCCAAGGTGTCCCCGTGGCCAAGCCGCGCCTATTCAAAGGAACATTACAGTACCCATGGATAGAGGTGAGCATTAACTGAATCCATATTTGCTGGAGAGTTTGTTTTTTAAAAACAGCTAATGAAACCATGGAAAACATATTAAAACTCTCGCTACGTATATTACGAAAGCGAAATATTGTGTACCTATATTTTTTTCAAATGAGCCATAAAAACATTGCCATAAGTTTTTTGACATAGAAAATGCACTTGAATAAACTGAAAATTCACGGTATTACTCATGCCATAGAGCCATTTTGCTAATATTATACAGGGTGATTCAAATCATGGGTAAAACCATTTAAGGGGGCATTATAGAGGTCAAGGTAAACACAAAAAAATCCTATGAACATGGGTCCGAATTTCTACGATAACTGAGATATGAACGGAAATAAAAATGCCGCCACCAAGATCAACAAGTTAATAAATCAGGTTCTGTAAAGCCTAGATTAATGAAATTTGGAGGATTAACAGGGTACATAAGATTGTGTATACCGTTAAGATTTGATTGAATTCCAACGAAAAGTTTCCGAGTTACGCAGTCAAAATTGTAACAAGTGCTGGTTAGTACTCACAAGTGAACACGTGTCATGATGTTGGAAACTTCTTGTTGGAATTCGATCAAGTTTTAACGGTGTACACAGTTTTATGTACCCTGTTATTCCTCCAAATTTCATTAATCTAGGCTTTACAGAACCTGAGTTATTAACTTGTTGATCTTGGTGGCGGCATTTTTATTTCTGTTCATATCTCACAATGTCAGTTATCGTTCAAATTCGGGCCCATGTTCATAGGACTTTTTGTATCTACCTTGACCTCTATAACGCTCCCTTAAATTGTTTTACACACGATTTGAATCCCCTGTATTCGCGTGCGCAGCTGCCTATAGATGGCGTTACCATCTGTTGGAAATGGCGGAGATAACGGGTGTATTTTACAGCTTGCTAAGCTTGTGTTGCCTTGAGAATTTTGATTTTCCAGTACTCAAAATGAATATGACATTCAATGTTACGCTAGCTGATATCTACAAATATGTAGGTAAGGAAGAAAATAGGTTAATTGAGGGAATAGGTTCAAAGTTTTATCCTTGGGAATTGTGTGCATATATATACTGTTTTCTACATTTGCTTGACTTACAACCCCAGACACAACAGTATGTTTTACTGATTCTCCTCATTTTGAAGCTATATTCACGAATACAACCATTCGCTGTAAAAACTCAGTGAATCTGTACCCGTTAAAGGCGCCATCTTGTTAATTTCCACATCACCACTAGATGTCAGACACTTCTGCTGCGCACGCCAATAACAAATATTAAAATTATAGTGCAATTAAAAATATTCTGTAGGTGTATTATTCTCGTATAATAAAAAAAATCAAAATGAGATCTACTACTTAAAACATTTTGAATATTTTTAAAATTTATTCTTACTTTTAAAATATCCGTAAAAATGTATTCCATTTTTTCCCTTATTTAAAGCGTTTAGAGGAACAAGATCTGCTGAATTATAAAAAATTTGGTCGAATTTATGGGTAAGTAAATCGCTGCAAAATTACAAGATATTATTACACAATTTTCTTGTTTATTTTAGCAGCATTAATTTATTATAGCCAAATTAGACCAGGATTATATAAAAAGTCATAAGTTTTTCTAATTTAAAAAGTACAGTTTTAAAGCTTCGACGTTGCTCCATTCCGAAGGATTGCAAGCACTGAACTCTAAAACAACAGTTGTTTAGAATTCAGTGATTGCAAGCAAACGAAGGTACATGTGTGAGAACCGTAGAGATAGATAATAGTAATTATTATTATTATACCAGAGGTGGAAACTAACCACATATTCGCGTCCGGCAGGAATCATGGTCGCCAGATGTCGCCACCAGTCTTGATCAGTCCTGATTAGCAGACATCACTTACTGTGATGTCGTTTCTCTAAGCATTGGATAATACTTATACCGTCATTGGCAATTAATTAATGATAACAAATTTTTTTTACATTGATCTTCATAAATATAATAAATTTCATGGCAAGCGCAAGCACGACACTACTACCCACCTGAGAAAACCGGCCACTTAAATAATTAACTGGCCCCATTCATCGCCATTTTGAAAGGACAAAAAAAGCTGCTCCAAGTTTTTCTTCCCCCCTGGTGAGAACAAGAGACGTGTCATTTATTATCCAAGACTAGCTGGAGAAACTGATAAATGATAGACGTCAACGGAAAGTCGCATATATCAGGAGTTGCAGCCAACATTAATCTCCGCATTCAGAATAGTGTTATGGTCTTCCCTTATATTTTTTTTCAGATGAAAACTTAAATGAAGAAATTATCTTGTCCATCTGGTTGTTTGTGTCTTTGAGGTGATTTCATAGACTCCTGTTAGAGTAATTTGTCAAACAGAATATTGTTGATCGGATTGCGAACCAGAAAATTACTGCAATTTATAAGCAAGAATTTTCCTTGTGGATTAAATCGAGGGTATAATAACCTCGTATAAACCTATTAAAATTCGCCTGAATAGGGTATGAGCGTCAAAAAAAATTAGAATTTTTGGTGCAACTGCTATTGCAAACTGTGAGAATAATCTCCGAGAAGTTTAATTTCATGTATGTAAGCAATTCAGTATGCGCTCTCCGCGCGATTTTCCACCGCCATGAAAAGAGAACCTGCATTTAATTTAATATATCCCGAGACATTTTCTAAAATTTCATTTCTCTATTGGTACTTATTTGAAATGTTGACCATTCAGCCGCCGGCGTTTTGTGAACACTGAACATTTTAGCAGGGTTTTCAATTTTTGTTCGCCGATTCACCTGGCTTCCACCAAATTTCCACATTGGAGCATAAAAATAGATTTTTTTTAATGCTCAAAGATTTCCACTAACAGCAAACCAAATAATAATTATTCATAAAATTGAAATTAATATTTCACGGCAAAGTAATGAACTGAAATGTAATAAAAACTAACTTCAAATGGCATAATGCTATTTTATTTGACTTCATAGTGTACAGGGCGAAACGCTGTAGTCGCGATGATGTACGATATCATTCTGTTTATGAAAACCTTAACGGATAATTTTGTTATCTGGGAAATTCAAATCACGTATGCCGCCCGGCGTATAATATTTTATAAACTGCACAGGTTTAAACACTTTAAGTTAGTTGCTGCATTCTGTTATTGATGACTGCTTATATAACGGAAAACGCTAATCGATTTAGGTATACAGTATAGGGAGAAATATCAAAACATAAACATTGAATATCCGCCATCTTTTGAGGGCATCGAGACCCATGGCTCTGAACTTATCCCATTGTTATACAATACATCCAAACACGCAACAACTCGTTACCATCGTTATACAATAACAAGTCGGGCAAAAACGGCGCACTTTGATGAGTAGCAGTATAGGATTGCCTTCCTCTTGCCCTCAAAAAATGGCAGCTGTACCCATCATTCAATGCGAAGATATTTTCCCCTATTGATTTTCCCATTTTTTTAAGGATTCACTATATGAAGACCTTAACTGTTCTGAAATCGTTTGCTCTGATGGTGAATTACTTCCTTTCATTGAAGTTTCTATTTTTTTTACGCAGTTAAAAGGAATGGCAGCAAAATATTGGCAATTTTAATTCTCATTGTATATTATTATGCAAAACATTCTGCTTGGGTCGTGATACTGTCAGAGGGGGGTCAATAATGTCATGGTGCAATTTTTGCTACTTTCTAAAGACTTTATTAGATTCCTTTTTATTTTATTCTTTCACAATGCTCGACTTCGCCCGATAATTAATTTTTAAGTGAGTTTTTTTTTTTCTTCCTTTGTGTCCCCCATCTAGAGTATATGAAGGGCGCAATCCTTGTCTTCATGTGGCTGAACCGTCCCTCCTACAGGAACTATTGGTTGACGGCTCTAAGATCTTTCCCAATCGAAGGGTAAGAAAGCAATCACTCTCATAAAAGCTAATTGTTGATTAATTTTCATATAATAAAATTTAAGGGAAAAAAAGGAGACTATGAATGGGATCAAAATATCCAAAATTAAAAGAAAATAAGGAATTTTTTGAAATTTTAGTTTACGCTTTGACGAACAAATAACAACAGAACAAAAAAAAAAAATCAAAAAATGCATTTATCGTAGCTTTTATTTTGATATAGAAAAGAGAAGCTCTTAGCAACAACTTCAGTCTTATGCAATTAGGCAAAAGCATTCGTGTTTTCATTAAGTTAATTAGTCGTGAATCTTAAAATCTCAAAAGCATTCATATTAAATTCATTCCAGTTCATTGTATTTTTCATTACTTAAAATATTGACCCACGAGTTGATTAAAGATAGGGAAAAATTTTTGAAGAAAATTATTTCTGGAAACAATCTTATGTTCATCATATACGAGTCATTCTACGTGAAATGAGACACCTAAAAAGACTACAGTTTTATAAAATGTTCAAAATTTTTTTATACATTCCCTACATCAAAGTAAATAACCCATGGTATTAATTTTCATCCAACATAATTTCTTAAAAAAATATTCGCAGAAATTAGCCGGTTAAGGTGTTCTATAAACACACGTTTCTCTGAAATATACGTCGTACAAATTTCATTCATGGCTCAATTTACAGCTTAAAATGTGAGCTTTTAAACTATATATTTTCAGATATAATTGAAATTAAAGAAAAATCTATTTAATGATTTTAACATTAATTTTGAAAATATTAAGTTAAAACGACATATTAAAAATCTGTAAAAAAATACTAGCATATTTCTTGATGTTTGTTCTAATGGCCATCCAAATTTCAAAATGGAATTCCTTTTAGAAGTATAGAAAATAAATGTGAATCGATGTAATTTAATTAAAAGTGTTAACTGCTCATGACGTGATCATCGCTTCAAGGACGTTGCCTGAGCCATTGTTGTATTCCGGCTCCTGCTCACACATCAAAGCAGCGCACCTGACCTCATACTGATTGATAAATAATTGAAGGGGTCGGTGCAATAAGGACATAACCCACAGGAAGAATTTTTTGAGAAAAGTGATGTTATATCTTTTAAAAATCTGTAAATCTCTTTGGTTGATGTTTTGCGGATACTGTTTACTTGTGCAATTGTTAGTGAAACATACTGTAGATGGATTTTACAAGCAGTAATTATTACATTTAGTAAGAACTTCTTCCTGTGAGTTACGTCCTTATTGCCCCGAGCCCTTCAATTTCATACTGATTGAACTATTTGGAATTCCATCCTGCTAATTTCGTTGTGTTATGCAATGGATATGAGGGAATTAAACTCTATTTTTGGCCTACCACTCTCTAAGAGTGAAGGCCTATGTGTTCGTTTCAGAAACTCAAATTTTATTTATTTATTTATTTTTTGCTGAAATCGACTTAAAAACTCATGATTCGTAAAGA
>JAHWFO010002456.1:921482-931544 GCA_023313115.1 Rhysida immarginata
TTTTTCTTTTGGTTGACCAAATCTTGTAGGGGGCGCGATATTTTAGCTAAAAGTTTTCTACTTGTGCAAGCCGAGAAAAGGTTGAAAAACGTTGCCTACTCTTAAGTACCCCTTCCCCCACAGAGAAATTTCTGGCTTCGCTACTGATCGTTGATAATCTGTGGCTTTCAGACATCCTGTTTCTGTGTTTGTCGTTCTGTCGCTGGGGTATCCTGTTAGTCAATTAGACCAAAAATAATTTTTAACATTTAATGTACAGGGGGAGTCGCAGTCTGTTACCCCCCCTCCTCCCCCATACAATTTCAAAACTAGTGGAGATGCAACAAATCTGTTGCAGGTAACATTTAGGAAGTTAGGTAGGGGCTTAACAATGGCGGTGTCAAATTTGACCTTTGACCTCGAATTTTGCAATTTGCAACTTTGTAACTGTTACAGGTAGAGAAAAATTTCCAATTGTACACTTGTAGAGCTCAAAACGCTTATTTTGCGAGCGGTCTTGATGTGCATAACACGATTCAGTTCATCTCAAAGATGCTCGGTAGGTTCAGATCAAGACTCTGGGCTGGCCATCCAATTTTTCCACACGCATGTCCCCAAATCCCCTGAATAGAGCAACGCACAGCTTTGAATTGCACTCTTCAAAATTGGTACTCATTATCTCATGTCACTCAAGGTTCATCATTTACTTAAATAAAACTGATTGATTGAAGCAATATGACTGGGAAGGTTTAATACATTGCTGATGCGGGCTGGCTCTGTAGATGAAGCTTTAGCTTCCAAATGCCTCAGCAATGTATTAACCCTTCCCAATCGTATTGCTTCAGCAATTTATTAAACCATACTAGGCCCGGACAGAGTTTATCTTGAGTGACATTTATTAGCTGCAGACTATATACGTAGCCCAAATCATGGGGTGTTTTTGCACTGTTCTATTGGTGACGTTTCTCAGTATTCCCACAGAAGGCTATTTTATTTGCACCTTGACAAAGTGCGATTGGCAGCTAGTCCTTCGTAGGTCTCTCGTGTACCAATCTGTCAGGTTTGATGGTTTACCAGGCCGATTTTTGGCAGATTGAGTCCCTTCTTTCTATTTGCATATTCCGACTGCACGGATTCGGAATCCTATGTGGCTGTGATATGTCGTACAGAATGCTCCCAAGTATCGCTTCCAGGTTGGAAATCTATTAATTCCATTGAATTATCTGACTATATGTATTTCGTTTTAGAGTAGAATCTGTGACGTTTCACTATGAAGAGTTGAGCTTTAGTACACGATTAAAGAAAAAAAAGGAAAATAAAAATAAAAAACGCAAAAACGACCATAATCGTCATTCCGGTATTGCCTGAATTAGTTCAAGTGACCATCAGACCTCTGTTGCCAGTTTTGTTTTTATTGTTTAGAGGCTTATGTTCGCAATGTACAGTTTTTTAATGTCTTTAAAGAATGAGTTGAAATTGGTCTAAGAGGCTCCTTATGCTTCTCAAAATCCAATTTTAATTGATCAAACTTGGACTTATGTGAATAAGGAGTACGAATCGTTTGCTTAATAATGGCGGTATTGCGCATGCTTATTAGCAGGGGGATGAAACTGATAGCTTTTTCTGTCGAACGAAGATGGGGGCGTCGCACAGTGGAGTATTTGACACTAAAAGCTGGTCATAACTTTTTTTTTCCTATTTATATGTGACAATCGCGATTGTAGAACTGATACGTTCGCAGTTCGTAATTTCAAACACATAATATTCCAAATATTCCAGTTTGTCTATTTGCTTAATTGGACATTGAAGCACGACATCATACAAAGATTTTTTTGTAAATATCTTATTCTCCGAAGAAGAACTTAGAACAAAGTAAAGGAAACTAAAATAAAACTGTGAAAGGTTGAAAATGTTTGTTTGGACTTTTCTCCGTTTCCATTTCCTATTTGTTCCTATTTCCAACAATCGGGAAGTTCGGGAGCAGGAGCGCAGTTTAAAAAAAAAATCATAAAAAATAAAACGCTGAACTTCCGCTACTTTTTTTCTTTTCAGCTAACATGTTAAGATGTTATATAACAAAATTCCGTTTCATTTTTGGGTCGGACGAACCCGGAAACATAACAAAAAACACTAATTTGTAAAATTTATTGACTGAATTTTTTTTTTTTTCACTTCAAATTACACCTCAAAGAAGACAAAAAAAAAATGATTCCTAGAACTTTGTAACAAGTGAATAATACAGTACATACATTTCCCAACATGTCCCATTATGAAAATTTTTCCTAAAGACAGAATTACTCCACTTAGTCGTCGATTAAAGTTATGCGGTTTTTAGAGCGCCGAGATTTGCAACGTGGAACGAAAATTAAGACTGGCAAAACAATTGAACCAGGTACAATGACGTCTTAAAGAGCTAATATTTGATGTACCATCTATTGTACTGTACCCTCATGTCATTACAATTGTTGAATTGTGAATTCAAGAAATCAAGGCTATGGCCAGGTTTTAGTGTCAAATACTCCACTGTGCGTCGGGAAGACTGCTTCCTAATGTTTTCTGCATTATACATTTTGGCATTTCAATGACAAAGCTATAAATATTAATGAGTAAATAAAATAAAATAAAATATTTATGATGGAATTGGATAAAAATAAATTAATAAAAAAAGAAATCAGTAAAATAACAATTATCTTTAATCATTACTTTAAAGATGTTGTTGTTGTGAAATAGAATCTGTTTAATTCTCTTTAAAATTAGATTAATTTTTATTTTATTAAAAATTAAAAATAGACAAAGGTATAGCAGCGCGCTCTATTTAAGGACACTAAACGTTGTTATACTTAAAAAAAACAAAATAAACACCAGCAAAGATTTCTATGGGAAATGCCATATTAAACAAAAGCATCGTCTGCTATTCTTCTTGTAGGCTGAGGTCAAAAACTCGCACTGGTGAGAAGAGTTGGCGTTTGGTCGGTCAGAAATCCCGGTGAGAAAACTGACGTCATTTTGACGCGGTCAAAAACGCCAGTTAGTGCTGCTATGCCTAATCCCTCACCGAGAAAAATACGGTTAGCCCAGGGAGAAATTACGTCATCATTCTCTCACTGGTGAGGGTATTTGACCACAGCCGTAGGGTGCCTGGATAAGTGCGGAGAAGGATGGTGACAACTCCCACTTCCGTCCGCCATTTTGATCCGAAATGCATGTTTTTTGCTCAAATAACTCGTATGATACAAACAGTCTCGCTTGATAATGTTAGAATTCCCTTTATTTATCTATTTTTCTGAACTTTTAATCGTTTGACCTTTTAAAATAATTTACTAACATGGAATTTTAACGAGCAAAAACGATGCCTGGTTGTTCCGTTCCTGTATGTAGCAGTCACCTTTGACAAAGGTGGAAGTGGTTTTTCGCTTTCCTGCAAACGCTGCAAAGAGGAAATTATGACAGTGATTTCGCAAGTGAACGTAACAAGTACTGAATACGGCATCATCGAATATTTAGGAGGCTGATCATTAAAAATATTCTGATATGAATAAAAAATTGGTTCATATGCTACAAAGCTTTATTGATGAAGGACGCATCTGAGAGGAGGATAGTAATGGAGCCAATAAGAATTTGGGTAGAGATGAACGTTTTCATATGGTTGTACGTGGAGCTTGCTCGTTGATCGACGTGGTTCGTTTAGGTCAACTTTGCCACTTTTTCATCTCTCTTCAACGAAAACGCAACGCCAGAAACGCAGGTGGCCCGAATTTTCAGCAGAATTATCGCTAATAAGCATAGAGATAGATATATATATATATATATACACTAGATGAGTTAACGGCTGAAAATTCGGGTATAAATCGATTTTAAGCCCGTCAAATGATGACTCTCGTCCATTAAAAATAATAAGATGTTTCCTTTAAATGTCTATAATGCGTGGCCACCTGCGTTTATGGCGTTGCGTTTTCGTTGAAGAGAGATGAAAACTTCTGATGATAATCGAGCAACTCTACAATGTACAAAAAAAACAACTTCAGGCACCACTTTAAATCGTGCAGATATGTAGGAAAGAGTAGACTACATTGTTCTGCGTTTTCTTTTGAATAATTAATTCGTAATAAGTTCGTGCTTTGTTATAATTACAGGTTCGAAACGACTTCATTCAGTTCGTTCTCCAGACTCACTGTCGCGATTTTATCGACGATGACGGACCTCACGCCTTCGAAACACAAGGTGATATTGATATGCAACTTCTTAAAAATTACTATGAATAATTAAACTGGAAATACGTGAAAACAAACAACAATACAAAAAACAAAGAAATGCAAGCTGAATATTTGTTTATAATTGCAGAACTTATGGATGCGATCATGACGCAAGCCATTCTCTTTTTATTTGCTGGCCACGAGACGACGGCCACTACGATCTCATTGGCCAGCTACTGCTTGGCACTGAATCCGGATATTCAAAATAAGCTCAAGGATGAAATTGATGACGTTGTTCTTAAAAATCAGGTAAGTATATTTGAAACTTGGTTTGTGATCTTGAAGACTCCGATTATGCACATCAAAACATTATGGCCACCGTCCTTATACATTGGTGCTCCAACTTTGTCACGCAAGACAGTTGCAGCCCATCGCTGCTTGAATTCTACAAGTCCTTGGAAAGTCTCCGGGGGAAGATTGTACCAGATTTGCAAGCAGAGGTCACGCAAGTCTCATACGTTATGAGGTGGTTGCGGAGCTCTCAGCTGGCGCTCCATAACATCCCAGATGTGCTCAATAGGATTAATTTCCGACGAGTTAGTAGGAGGCCAAGACATCGCCTGGAATTCATCAGCATGTTCCTCAAACCACTGTGGGACAATTCCGGCCTTGTGACAACGAGCATTGTCCTGCTAGAAGAGTCTATCTCTGGTGAGGGAAAACCGAAGCCATGAAAGGGTGAATTGGCCAGCAAGGATGCTCATAGCCCACAGCTTTCATAGTGTGTTCTATAGCTTTGGTCCCGGTCCCAGTGACGCCCATGAGAATGTCCCCTAAAGCATACCTCCACCATGTGTCGATGAACTGGTCACCTAGAAGACTGTGTACCCTGAAACGATTATCGATATGATGCAAAAGAATTTGTGATTCATCGGACTAGGCAACTCTTTTCCATTGTTGCATGATCCAATCACGATGTTCACGGGCCCACTTTTGCCGTAAACGTCGATGATGCTGGGTTAACATCGGTATACTTGAGGGCCATCTGCTACAGAGTCCCATATCCAAAAGAGTCCGATGCACAGTGTACTCAGATACAGTTGTACTTGAACCTGCAATGTATTCATTCATTGTTACATCACCTAGAGTGGTCTATTGTTAATCGTATTTCAGTGCGCAGGCCTTCTTATGATGTAACAATATATGGCGTTTCAGTGCACAGGCCTTCTCTCTAGGAGGTATTGGTCAGTCTCCGACCTCTGCATTCGTCAATTAGGCGTGGACGTCCAACGTTTCGACGTCTACTACCGGTTTTATCATCCTTCTTCCACTTTACATAGATACTAACAAGGGCAGCTCGCGAACACCCGATGAGGCGTGCTATTTCGGAGATACTCGCCCCTAGCCTTCGGGCCATCACAATCTGGCCTTTATGAAAATCGCTTAAATCGGCAGCCTTCCCCATTATACGCACACAACAATATAATGCTTCACCATCCCCGGCAGCCGGTTAGACATCATTCACGTATTGCGCTCGTACGCAGCCAACGAGAAAGGACCGGACTGGGCACTCAAAAATCACCTGACCATAGTAGTCTGAGCAGCAATCTAACTTTCATTGTTTCCAACAAACGAAAAAACGCATTGTTAAAATCCAAGATGGAGACAATTAAGAGTTGATAGTTGCTCAGACTACTATGATCAGGTGACGTTTGAATGCCCAGGCCCAACACCTCCTAGACAGAAGGCCTGATAACGGAAACGTCATGCATTGTTGCATCATCATTAGTCGACCATTGTTAATCCTATTTCTACCAATAATAAGCCCTAAATGCATGATGATGTAACAATGCATGACGTTTCCGTTATCAGGCCTTTTGTCTAGGAGGTGTTGCCAGCCCTGTCCCTTTCGTCGGCTGCGGCGTTCGTACGTAGCCAACGAGAAAGACAGGCCGGGGCGCTAAAAAATCACATGACCAAAGTAGATCTAGCAACAATCCAATCTTCATTGTTTCTAACAAACGAAAAAACACTGATTGTTGAAATCCAAGATGTAAACAATGAAGATTGGATTGTTGCTCGATCTACTTTGGTCATGTGACTTTTTAGTGCCCCGGCCTGTCTTTCTCGTGGGCTACGGCGTTCGTAGGAATGACGTAAATGGCATGTGACATTGTGGTGGTCAATGTTTTGGCGGGTGAATAAAAAGTCCCGGAACGGTCTAATATTTCGAAAAATACAAGACTTGTCAAAAAAAGAAAAAATGCATGTGCGTGTCAAATATTTTTGAATGCTATTTAATAGTGCCAAAATTAGCCCCCTCCACCCCTCGTAAGGAACTCCGGGTATTCATATGGAACCCCGATTTTTTTTTGTTGTTGTTGTTGTTGTTGTTGTTGTTGCAGATTCTGATTCTACGGAAAAAAAATTTTTACTCAAAAAAAATTTTTTAAATCTTTTTTAGATGGCGCTATAATTACAAAAAAGTCAAACTAATGCGAATATCCCGAGAAGTCCCCTTCAAATAAAAAAAGTATCCAATATTTTTTGAAAGCTACCGTATTTAATAGTGCTAAAATGAGCCCTTCCCATCCTTTCAGGAAGTGGGCAGGGGCAACTTTGAAATTTTAAATGGGAACCCCTATTTTTTATTGTAGATTCAGATTCTTCAAATTTCATCTCATTGTCTTTTTACGGTAGATGGCGCTGTGATCACAAGAAAGAAAAATGATTCGAATGTCTCCGGAAAAACACTTTAGATCTAAGGGAAAAAACACTTTCTGAGTACTTAGTCTCCGGGGGAAGAAAAAAAAGAAGAAAGGAAAAAAGAATTACTTTCCTCTGTTGTGATTGCACCGTAAAAACCATGGTGGAAAGAAAGGATGGTTTGTGTTACGTCACGCTTTATTTTTAGTCGTAAACGGACTTGCGCGATAAGTGTCTCTCATATAAAATTTAATATTAAAATGAATTTAATTTTATTTTTAGCTTTAATTATCATTTTCTATTCAAGACTCTCACCTAATAGTATGTATAAACATACTATTCAATTTAGAAACATCATAGTTCACGTTAGTATGTATTTAAAACGTGAACTATGATGTTTCTAATTGTTATTTGCGTTAATATTTAAAAATAGGTTTTTAAAATTCATAAGGCAGAAAGGTATTAGAAACTTTTATTCAAAATCATTTTATCTTTTAAATAAAGTTTACCATGGACGAACGAAATTAAATATTATGGTTAGGAATGCATTGGCGCGCGTGTTTTGCAATCCACATGACGTCATGCGCGAAACTGTGCTTAATTTAGAATCAAATTGGACATCATTTCTTTCCACCATGATAAAAACTATTTAAATACGGTAGCTTTCAAAAAATACTTTTTTGATTTGAAGCAGTGGGACTTCTCGAGATATTCGCACTATATAGTTTAACTTTTTTGCACTTACAGCGCCATCTACGACAGATTTTTAAAAAAAGTTTGGGTAAAAATTAATGTAATTTTTTCCGTAGAATCCGAATCTGCGAAAAAAAAAATTGGGAGTTCAAAGTTGCCCCCCACCCCACCCCTACGAAGGGGGTGTAGGGGGCTACTTTTGGCACTATTAAATAGCATTTAAAAAATAATTTACACGCACTTTTTTTTTTTTTTTTTTTTTTTTTTTTTTTTTTTTTTATTTTTAAGGACACGTATTTTTCGAGATATTAGGCCGTTCTGGGACTTTTTATTCACCCTGTATGTATTATTGATAAGAACTCATTGAAAAGGAAAATACTGCCGATCATAGCGCTTTTTTTTTGTGTGGTGGTTATGAGCGTGGAAATTTTGCAGTAACGGCTGCTCGTAACAATTTACACAAGTCCATGACATTTCGATATAATACAAGTCCAGGAAATTCTTACATTCGGCGAGAAACGCAGTCAGAGATGGATAACTTAACACATTTATTTAAGAAACCAATTAGTCGACCTTCTGTAATGCAGGAATATTTTATGCGCACAGAAAAATTTAGATGACACATACAGGGTGAGGCATTAACCTTGTGACAACTGAATATCTCGGAAACAAAGCATTGTACGAAAAAATGTCCAAAAACAAAAGTGAATTATTTCGCGGGGAAAATTCATTAGTTAAAAAATTACTCCCCCCCTCTTGTATGGGGGGGGGGGGGCGGTATATTCAGATTGTACACAATATTAGAGAAATGTTTTATTCTTGGTGTTTTTTCAATTGATCCAACCGTTTAGGAGATAGAGGCCCTGAAATCATGTTATTCTGTGCTGAAAGTGTGGAACCTTTAAAATTTTGAACCCAATTTTATCGATGAAGACAAAGAGATAGAGAGTGGGTCTTAGAGACATTCATATTTTACTTTTTAATGGTCTTTAAGAATCCGAAGTCAGAATTTCAAAAATTCAAAATTTTTTAGTGCACAAGTAAATTTTTGGGGGCAGCTGTCCTATGGAGACAGAGTCTATGCGTGTGTATTGAAAAATATTGGATTTTTGAAATTCTGACTTCGGATTCTTAAAGATCATCAAAAAGTAGAATAGGAATGTCTGTAAGACCCACTTTCTATCTCTTTGTCTTCATCAATAAAATTGGGTTCAAAACTTTAAACGTTCCACACTTTCAGGGCCTCTGTCTCCTAAACGGTTGGATCAATTGAAAAAACACCAAGAATAAAACATTTCTCGAATATTGTGTACAATCTGAATGTACCATTAAAAATAGGGGTTCCTATTTAAGATTTCAAAGTTACCCAGTCCCCCTCACAAGGGGGGGGGGGTAATTTTTTAACTAATGAATTTCCCCCGCGAAATAATTCACTTTTGATTTTGGACTTTTTTTTTCGTACAATGCTTAGTTTCCGAGATATTCAGTTGTCTCAAGATAAATGTCTCACCCTGTACACAGGGTGTTTACGAACTCTGTGTATAAACTTTTAGGGGTGGTAGAGGACCTTGTTTTGAATATATTTTGCCAGTAAACTGGGGCTCGCAAATGAATCCTTGATACATAAAATTAATTGTCAAACATCATGCATACTCAAAGACTGTCATCATACTGTCTGAGACTTCCTCAAAATATTGTCTCTCTCGTTATTGCGTTTCCAGAAAACGGGGAAATTAGAAAATTTGATACTGATGGTCACACAGTTTTTAATAACCAAATTCTACATGTCTGTAAAAATACAAAAGGTGTTCAAACTATCACCATGAGCAGCAGTGCATGACTCACAACGTCTTTTCGTCGATTTTCTGACACTGCCAAAAATCCATGCAGTGTCTCTTAAATGGTCACTTGCAGACTCAATTCGCGCTTCCGAATCCACAGGAGTTTCGTACATCACATTCTTCAGATGTCTCCAGAAGAAATCTAAAGGGTTTAGGTCCGTTGTATGTATGCTATTATGCTATCTAGTATGCTTATGTATACTATTTATTTTGTTCCTTTTGTCCTCCCATATGACCTCTTTCAAGGGTTTACCCCACTTTGGCCCCGTGAAGTTGGCCCCTTCCACTTTCGCCCCTTCCACTTTGGCCCCATCCACTATCGCCCCTTCCACTTTCACCCCTTCCACACTCGCCCTCTGCAAAAATACTTTTAAGACCCACTTTCATAAAAAAAGACCCTGCAGAGAGGTTAACAAGTCAAATAGATGTTATATTTAGTATAATTCGCATCATAATTATTACACAAAACATAAGTACATTAACACATAATATACTATAAACATAAGTACATTAACACAGATCCAACTATTCAGTCAATAAATTAACAAAAAAAAAACAATAATCGATGTAAAAAAAAGTATATTTTATTGATATGGAAAATTATATTATTAATAAATGTTTTTATTTATTATTATAATTCTTACAGTAGA
>JAHWFO010002456.1:931944-943545 GCA_023313115.1 Rhysida immarginata
GAGATTCGATCATGTGTAGGGTAACCGTTTGAAACCCTGGCTGTTGTATTCAAGTTACTTGCGTATAGCCTTAGCCTCTCTTCAGGGCCTCGATAAAATATATTGGCGATAAAATTACCATAAAATGGCGCCGGGGCGAAAGTGGAATGGGGGAAAATTTGAGGGGCGAAAGTGGAGGACACCCTTTCAAGACTAATCTAATAATTGTGTTGTTTCTTTAGAATTTTTTGGTAAAGGGAGATAGCATTTTTTCTTCTGTTCCTAAAAATATTCCTGCACTAGGATGCATTAAGAATCTACGAAGTTAAGCAATTTATTTTCAGTAGCATGAATGAAATTAAGATCTATATACGAATAGCATAATGCAATGCAATTTGAAAATGCAAATCAAATAAAATGAATTTTGTTTCTTTTTAATAGGGAATAATTGACTACGCAGCGATCGAAAAAATGCAGTATTTAGATAAGGTTATATTTGAAACGCTTCGAATGTATCCCCCTTTGGTGAGGTAAGTGAATGTTTAGCCGAATGCATCCACCATTGTTTTAAATCTGTAGTACCAAGAGCAGATGAAGGTACGTTCTTGTTAGTACTTCGTCCTTTGCATTGCCTTAATGACTTTTTAAGGACTGAGCGAACGTGCATCGTCGATCGTTACCGGTTTGGCGGCGTCGTTCTCAAGAAGGACATGGTCGTCGCCGTCCCCATCTATGCCATTCACCACGATCCTAAAATCTATCCTGATCCTTACGTTTTCAACCCGGAACGGTGAGATATTGTGTACATTCTTAAATGGGTTGTTGCGGTATGAAGGAGACGACATAAAGAGGCTTATTTTGTTTTCCCAGATTTTCCTGTGAAGTAAAAAGTGAACGACCGCCGCACACGTTTTTACCGTTCGGGACCGGAGATCGGAGTTGCATCGGCGAAAGATTCGCCCTAGTAGAGATCAAATTAGGTCTCGCTCATCTTCTGAACGCTTTCCACCTGACAACTTGTCCTGAAACTGAGGTACATGTAATTTTAAAGGACAGCTTTTCAAATATTTCGACCCTGATTTTATTTGTTTAAATAGTTGAGGTAACTAAGTTTAAGTAAAACAAAATGTGGGGTTCGATGTGGGGTTGTTTTTTTTTTTTTTTTTTTTTTAAATAGTGCTACTATGGTATGCGGTCTACCGTTTGGTGTGCGAAAAGTCGGCTTGATCATTACATTATAGTTTGCTGTCGTTATATTACTATTGTTTAGAAAAATAAATTACTGGTTTATTTGAATTTACCCACCATCCATCCTCTACGAAATTATTACGTACTCCAAGTTGTTTATGTATTCAAATATTGAGAATAATTGAAAATTAAATCCTGTAATTCATGGAAATATTATGAGCCCTTTATATAATTTAGCAACCAGTCATTATTTATATGATTTTAACAATACTGTCAATATTGTTTTTAGTATTGTCATCCATTCAAAGTAAATAATTATAATAATTATAATTAGCGAAATAATGTTGAGCCAGATCATTGTTGACCCCCCCCCCCCTCCGCCACACACGCACACACAGAGAAGAGAGCTAGAGCTATAAATATCATTTTAATTATACAGGGTGAATACAAAAGTCTGAACCCCCCTTTTATTTTTTGAACCGAAGCAGATATGTCAATTTTGATGAATCCAATGAATAGGAAGTCATAACAATTGGGCACGGAACCTAAATGACGCCAAAACATGCCTTTTATTTGCTTTTCCGCATGAAAGTGAATGTGAGTATGGTAATTTATGTTAATTTTTTGATTTGCATGCTTTATATGGTGGAAATATCAACATTCAGTTTTCCTTGTGCAGTGTTCACCACGTGATTGTGGGTGATTGGTTGGTCCGATTTGAATGATTTATTTTTGTTTTGTTTGTTTTTTTATGCTGAACAAGTTTGCAATTGGGTTTTTTTCTCTATCCCTTACGGTTTTTGAGATAAATTTTGAATGTGTCCTAATTTGCATATTTGGGATGATGAAAAGTGTACCATGGGATAGGCCACCCACAACTTCCTATTCATTGGATTCATCAAAATTGACATATCTGCTTCGGTTCAAAAAATAAAAGGGGGGGGTTCAGACTTTTGTATTCACCCTGTATACTCAAGTAAAATTTCTCAATGATTCTCATTGCGGATGTCTGCTAAAAATTGTAAAAAGATTTGTAAAGTTTTTATTAGCTACTCTCCAACAAAATTCGTTGAGATGGGACAGTGGAGCATTTTTACTTAGTTAGTACCCCGCATCTTTTTTAATATTTTTATTTTTGAGTCAAGCAATTGGCTTGATAACTTGTGAGCACTTGATACTGGATCTACATACAGAGTCCGCCACAAAAAATGTATACACACTTTAAGGAACGCAAAATATTTATTGTGTTTGTTTTACATTTAAATACTGATCACACATGTAGTAGTGTCTTCAGTCAAGCACATGGTTACTTTAGATGTTCAAAATGTTGGCCGTTGGCGGCCAGACAAATCATCACTACGATGACCATAAATAAAGGACGCTAAACGTGGATACTGGATGTATATCTTTATTGATCTATCGGATTTTGTTGATATACATTAATTTCCATTTATTGGGATTCCGAAATGTAATAGACATGGAGAGCGGGATTAATATTTTTTTTTCGTTTTATTCTTCCTTTAACATAATACTGATTCAGTGATATATTTGAGATGGATGTATTTTTTAAGCAGGTCATTTTTATTAAGAAATATTCATAAATAAACAAGCCTCAATTACAAAAGAAACCAGCCCCGGTAAATATATTAAAGTTATCCTTCAATAAAAATTATTATTTAACATTTATAATTTCCACAATAAATAATTATAATTTATCAAAATAGTTATTATTCTTTACAATTTAAAAATCCATTCAACTTCTGTCTTTTCTTGAAAAGCATTATCCCAATGATATAAATAACCAATACAAGTTTGATATTGATTCTGTATCCTGATAGTGTTCTTTTTCCATTTGTGATATACGAGTACTTTGAAAGTACATGTACTTGGGTTAACGGGCGCCTTAGGGTCAAACCGTTGAAATTTTAATTCTTTTAAACTACCGTAATGAAAGTCTCACTCAAGGTCACTTCACTTAGCGAGCCTTCCCAACGGTCTGCTTCACTTCAATTCAAATGCGTTTAGAAACTTCAGCCAATCTGGCCAGCCCAACCTGACCTTGAGTGACTCTTTCTCTCCCATTTTCTCAATATCTTTCAAGGGAAAGGGTGTGATTAAAAATTGATTTTAGACTAATGTGGTATTGATCTACAGGGTAGCAATTGGAAATTTTTTTCTATCTTTAATAGTTTTCGACTTAGCCTTAAATTTGGGGTCAAAGTCAAATTTGAGTGCGGCAATGAACCCCCCCCCCCCTTTTTAGCTATAAACCACACGCATGAGATCTCGCCTACCTGGCACCTTTGAGATACCTACCAGGTTACCAGACTTTTTGGACACCCTGTATAGTGACTCTAGTTACTGCAAGGTAGATTGCATATTAAAGTAGCATTAAAAAAGTTAACCGACAATAAGTAAAATCCAAACCATCGCGTTTAATTGCAGAGTGCCAGAATAGCTAATATTGATTTATTTTTGTTTAAAATCGGATTCAAAGTTGAAGGAAAATATAAATTTGAAAACATGGACAAATAGACGTCTCGATTTTAATGCTATCCAGTTTTTAAACGCCGTGCCCCGTTTACTTCAATGTTTCGGAACCATTTTTTCAACCATTTTCTCTCTGCGGACTGGTAACATAGTTAAATAAATTTATAATTACCAATTTAACGATATTTTCATTACCGAATAATAATTGATTTTCAGTCTTAAGCCTGTTTCACAATTACTGTTTGCGGGCGGAAAACAGGCGAATGCGGAAACCGCAACACGAGGCGAAGATTTTCCGCACACACTGCAGTTTCACAATTAGCGGAAATCGCCCGCACTGCTCTCCGCAACTGCTTTGCGGGCGGAATTTTCAATTCAGACAGGTTATGAAATTTAGTGAATCCGCGACAGCTTCAACCAATCAGGAAGCCGCAGGTTCGCACAGAACTATGGGGGAAAAAGTTGGAGAGAAGAAACAAAAACATGACTACCACCCCTGCAAGCAGTTCTCTCAATAAAATACTTTTCAATGAAAAACTTATCGCTGCTGTGGAGGAACGGCTTACAATTTGGAACACAAAACTGAAAGAGCATCGGAACAATATATTGATTTCCGAACTGTGGGAGCAAGTAGTATTCGCTTTCAGCGTATCTTTGTTGCCATATTGGGTGAACCCACTATCGAGTTGGCATTTGGGAATGCAGTTTGAACACGCATATGGCTTTCATAAAGAGTCCTCGTCTCTGAATGCGACGACGGATAACGTGAAGATCGTTGAGAAACGCCATCTTGAATAGCTACAACGTCGGCCTCGTGTTCAGTAGCCCCGTTTGAGAATGAACCAATACGGAGATAGTTAATGAGGCTGCGGATTTAATTGTGAAACAGGCTTTAAAGCAAAAAAGGCAGCCGAAAGTAACCAAAGTCCAAATTTTATTGAGTTTTCAGGCCAACGATATGTGTATAATATACAGCAGTTGGACAAAATAATATGAACACCTTTGATTTTAGACGTTTTGTCGAATATCTAGAAAAATACTTGACGAATTGTTCTGAAACTTCAGGAGTGTAAAAGGCATGTTACACCTCATATATTTCAGCGAAGATTTCGTTCCGAAGGCAAATAGGGGACCAGCAACAAATTGAACAAAAAATATAATGTTTGGGATCACCCTTTAAAAAATAATGCTTGAAATGCGTCCTAGCTGTAACATATGATTATGAAGCTTCTTTTACTTATCTCTGTTCATTTGTATGAGAATAGCACCTATATTCATGAAGATATAAAGGTTTCTTTAAAAAAAAAAAAAAATCGAAATGGTTTTTGCAATTTTTTGTTTCTAACATGCAGGGTTTTTCACGATTTTTGCTTGGGCTTTTTTTAAGAGTAGCTCTATACATTTGGTTAATAAATTATGCAAAAGACATCTTGGTAACGCTTGCGCATGCGCTATTAAACATTAAGTAAAAATGCTCATACCATAAAAGCGCAAATAAGCGCCGCGGCGGTTATTCGGTTCAGAGGTGGCGCTTATTTCTCTCAATAGGTAGAAAAATGAAGTGGTTAAAAATAATTCGCAAAATTTTAAAATAATGTACACTGTTTATTGAGAAAACGATACAATCATGAATTATTTACAATTCTTTATCAAAATCTAAAACTAAATAAAATTAAAAATTAAAAGTAAATAAAATTACAATATTAAATAAACATTAAAATATTTAAAGAAATATTAAAATTTTTCCATTACCAATTTCTCCATTTCGTCAATTACAATTTCGCGGTATTTTATGCATTAAAATTAACTGAAATCAACTCGGTGGTGGCATCGACACTAGGGGCATAATAGCTGGGGCGGTTAATTGAGCGCGGCGTTTATGCGGCGCTTGTTTCCGCTTTTACGGTATTTCATCAAATATTTAATATTTTTATTGTCTTGATTGCAGGGTGCTGTCTCTACAGTAGTTTGTCAAGTTTCCTGAAAATGGAATTGCATTGGGTTGAAAACCCTGCATGTTATAAACAAAAAAAAAAAAAACTTACGAAAGAATTTCCATTTTTTTTAAAGAAACCTTTATATCTCCATGAAAATAGGTGCTACTCTCATCCAAATGAACACAGATAAGTAAAAGCATCATAATCATATGCTACAGCTACAATGCATTTCAAGCATTATTTTTTTTTTGGTTCACTTTGTTGCTGATCCCCTGTTTGCCTTCGGGACAAAGCCTTCGCTGAAATATGAGGCGTAACATGCTCTTTACACCCCTGAAGGTTCAGGATAATTCGTCAAGTATTTTTCTAGATTTTCGACAAAACGTCTAAAATCGAAAGTGTCCGCTTACTTTTGGGTAGATAGTGTATTTTATTTCCTGAAAGGAAAAAAGTTTTAAATAATTCAAGTTAATTTTCTCGTTTGTTTTTTGTATGATTCGTATTTTTCATTTTAGTCTCCTTTTAGACCAATCGGTATTTGGACCAATAGTCATAGTAAATAGATTTAAAGATACTGCTGAGCTTTAGATATTAAAGGTGATATTTAATGATAAATATTTATGCTAGTAAAAAAAATTAGACAAATATTAGCTTATGGATAATAAGGCAGTATCTTGAAATCCTGAAATATTCTTGAAGCTAAAAATTACATAATAATAATAATAATAATAATAATAATAATAATAATCTAAACAACAACCCGCGGGTTGTCCCCCAACAGGCCGAAGCCCAACACTCGTATACTGAAACACAGTTGAAAAAACAAAACAAAACTCTTTGTTAGTATAATTGCGTTTTATTTCAGCTTTTACTTGATTTTGATTTGACGTTTCTTTAAGATAAGTTACACTGACTTTACATATTTTCAAAATAATGGCTTATCAGCAGGCTATTGTCGGCAAGATGATTATTTGTAAACTCTGAAGCCAGCAAATATTTTTTATTCCTATTATATTGATGATACACGAAACAATTTTATACTTCTGTGCATTTTTGTGTTAGTTTATTAAGAGTGTAATGCGATCTCACAAGGGGACATTACGACCTCGGAATTTTAGTTTAATACGAGACTTCGTGTAGTTGTAGTGTACCTTTAGGATGTTAATATACTTAAATATTAAAGCGCACTATTCAGCCAATTTTGAAAAAAGACGGTTTAAAGTTTCGAGCACCATACATAAGGGAAAGTTTTCCTCCTTGATTGTAAGTGATCCGATAGCTCAGACGGCAGGTGGCGGGTTGCTACTCACAAGTCAAAGTGTGAGGTGGCGGGTTCGAATTCCAGTTGTAACAATTTTTTTTTTCTTTACCCAAATAATTATTCAATATATTATATTTACAAATTTATTTGTGACATCCAACTTTTTCACAAAATTTTCCTTTTCTCAAAATTATTATACTTATTTTTATTGTTACAAGTGTCTAGGGAGTAATATAAGTAACACAAGTATTTTCAGCAAAATAGCCTATTATGTATGGAAAGGGTAAAAAATCCATTTCATGCAAATAGCAATATAACACAGAAGTAATAATGTTAATCGGTTAAATTAAAATGATATACATGAACCAGAATGATAATTGTCATAGAAACATGGAAAACAAAAGACACCACGACAATTCGCACAACAAATAAATGAGGACTTTTTACAAGAACAAGGGGTTTTAAGAAAATCCATTGAAAAGCACACCTCGTTTACATTCACAAAGATTTCCCTTTCGAACCCGCCACCTCGAAAAATAAAATATAATAGTTATTGCTTTTAAAATGTTGATTCTATACAAAATATTTGCAGAAAATACTTTATTACTCCGTAGACACTTGTAACAATAAAAGTAAGTATAATAATTTTGAGAAAAGAAAAATTTTGTGAAAAAGTTGGTTGTCGCAAATAAATTTGTAAATATATTGAATAATTATTTGGGTAAAGAAAAAAAAAAATTGTTACAACTGGAATTCGAACCCGCCACCTCACACTTACATGTTAATAATTTGAGAGCAACCACGCTGCCGTCTGAGCTATCGGATCCCTTACAATCGAGGAGGAAAACTTTCCCTTATGTATGGTGCTCGAAACTTTAAACAGTCTTTTTTCAAAATTGGCTGAATAGTGCGCCTTAGTATTTAAGTATATTAGCATCCTAAAGGTACACTACAACTACACGAAGTCTCGTATTAAACTAAAATTCCGAGGTCGTAATGTCCCCTTGTCAGTTTTTTCGAGATTTACTCTCGCTTATGAATGGGAGTTGCATTAAACTACGCCGGAGCTTTTACACTCCAATTGAGAATCTATGAATGACAAGAACGTTTCTATATTATGTGAAAATAATTTCATCCCTATGAAATGATCTTTTAAAAAAACGTGCACCGCAAAAAACTATTTAAGTGTTAAAAATGAGGGATTGTCATATTTAGGCTATATTGCGTGCACTTTAGGAAAATAAAGAAAGAAATGATGAAAGGGGCAAACTGTGCAAAATTTACAAGAGTTAAACCTGTAGTTTGCTTTCATACCTGCCAAACATGCAACATTTCAAATGCAACATTTTAAGTAAGCAATTTAAGTTTTATAATCATTATTCAACAATGCAACTTGTGTACGCAAGATTTTAATTTGTAAACATATTTAACAAAAAACATTAGAATGTAAAAAGGTAAAAACAAAAGCTATTAATTTTAAACTTATTGGTAAGTATTCAAAGTTTAACACAATTTTTTTTTAATTTGTTAGGTCCCTTTGGAATTTAACTGTGCTGGTTTGCTGTTACAGCCAAAATCTGTAACAATAATGTTGGAGAAAAGGAAAGTACTAGAAACTCATCTTTAAAAATTTACAACAGTTTTATTGAAAAAATGGCTAGTCAGACATTGCATTAAATGTAAATTTATTGTATGAACTAAAGAAATGGACGAAAGTTATTGGTTTATTAAAGCTAAAAAGAGAAAATACTTAAATTTTTTCTTCACATCACAAACAAAAGTGAATAAAAACTAGAATAAAGCTATCACGTAAACAATTTAAAAAAATAAACACTAAAATAACGATACACAAATTAAAAGTGATTACAGGCTTTGGTCTTAGGAAAATAAAAAATGCGCTGAAGTTGGCAATTTTGTTAACATTCTGGTCTAAAGACAATATCTCACTGTTGCACAAATATATATTATATGGGAAATAATATTGTAATACAAGATGGACTAGAATTATTATCGTCTTCATTTCCTGTAATAAAGAGTTCAAAACATTTGTAAATTTTTACGTATTTTGTAATAGTGCTCTGACCGAAGTTTTAATAAAAATGAAAAGATTTGTTCATGCTACATGTCTACGAAAACAAACAATGCAATAAAATTACATTTAAAGAGTCAAATGAACAAAGGAAGGGAACAATTGATTATTAAACCTTGGTTGGTTTTGTTTAAAAAAAAATTACAATCATTGAAGAGTTTGTGGAGAAAGGATGCTATTTATAAAAAAAAAAAAAATAAAAAAAAATACACAAATTCTAAACTATGGTATGAAAACTTGTATTAAAAGGGCATACATACTAGACACCAGCAATTGACAGGCATCGTACACATTGAACTACTTGGGAAATTTGAATATTATGAATAATAAAAGCCAACGGACATTTCTATTTGTTCTGGAAAAATTTTACTTTTAATGCAAAACTGACGCAAGATGCGTTTATTAAGACGAGTGTAACCATCCTTGAAGAAAGTTAATACAAAGTACGTTTCACAGTTCTTGTAGATTTGCGAGGTCAGTCTGTCCTACCAGTTATTTCTTCAATAAAAAGAACTTTCTCAATAGTCGAAACATTAGATCGGCGATCTAAATGAATATTAAAAATAGAAGCACAAAGTTCTCCTCACACCCGGACGAAGTTTGTAGTCGTCGGACAGCTGAAAGTCATGACCGAAGTGCCAGAGTTGGTCGCCGGGGACGAGTGCTTGATGTCTGCGGCGGAGGCACCAGCAGTTCCATTGTTTCCTTCGGCCTCTTTGCAAACGGAGCCATCTTTCAATTTGTACCGTGTGCTGTAATAAGAGTGCGAAGGCGTGGACGAATCGTAGGCCTGGTAGTAGCAATTGGTGCCGGGGTAAAGGAGAGATCCGCTACTCTGATCGTATACGTAGTTTGCAGCATATTCGCCACGGCGTGGAGTCGAATAAGGTGCGTAGCCACTGGCGGTACCGGTGCTGCCACTGCTATATTCCACCCTGCGGACGATAAAAGAAATTTGTAAAGAAACTTTTATATGTAGAGGGTATGAACTTCATAACATCACAAGCGTAAACCGAGGATATACATCAATGTTTTTAAATGTCAAAACGCGTATTCCAATAACCGCCACCGCCATCACGATCGCTTCCAAACAGTTGAAATCAAGAAGGTTAATTTCACGGGCGCAAGAAAAAAACTTTTGCCGGCTTTGGTTCAAAGAAACCAAATTTTCAAGGAAACTAATGCACTCGATATCACAAAGAACCTTCCAACAGGTCTACAATTTACTTGTGGTACTTCCTAAGTCAGTGTATTAGTCGAGTCGGACCAACAGCATGACCATCTCGTTTATCAGATTTATTTTTTTTGTGGATTCATTAAGAATCGACCGTTCGCACAATCCTTACCTCCGAACGTCATGGTTGCAGCACTGACGCAAGATATGCCAGCTAGAAATTGACTTTAGGTGGGATGCCTGCATCTCTATCACATCCGAGGTTAAACTTGATGTATTTTATGGTTTCCTATCATACGACATTGTGGATATCCTCTGCATAATATACTCGTTCAAAGTTATAAAGCTTTCTTTGGAAAACCCTATTTTACAACTTAAGACGATAGAAATAAGAGATAGAAAACCTAAAGGGAATTTAACTAAAAATTATTCTTACCCATTGGAAGAGGAACCTTCTGTGGACCTGACATGAGTGCTGCGTGTGGTTGGGCTTTCGACGGGTGTTCCATCATTCGGATGTGACGTCATAACTGGATACTGTGAGTAAACGAAGATGTGAAAAGAGTTAGCGTGACAAGATATTGACAGTGAAATGCATAACTTTAACGTTTGATTCATAATTAATATTGCACAAATTATTGACAAATTCAAAACGAAATTACACATTCCCGTAGTGTAAGGATTATAATTGTTAAATGGGGCAATACAATACAATTTTGGCATACTACATATTGCTGTTTTATGCTGTGCTTTCGCAGATAATTTTTTTTTAAATAATTACGAAGCCTTAAGATTTGACTGCCATCCCTGCTTTTTTGTTGGAACAAAAGACGTATCTAAAATTCCATGTACAACTCCGTCTCATTATACAATTTTGTGGCGCCCCCCCCCCCCTCCAAAAAATAAAAAAATACAACTCCGTTAATCGTTACTGTGTAGAAATTCCGACATATATAAAAAGTTAAAGAGCCATTATATAGCAAAAAACATCAAGTCTAACTGAAACGTCATTAGGATTGATATCATTCCAACTGATGAGCCAATCACCAATATCAGGGATTTACAAAATATATATTTTATCCCGAATTAGTCCTACTGTTTTATTTCCGGATATGTTTCAGGATTTTGTAAACTTAATAGTAGGGGTGAAATGCTAATTGTTAATTATGATATCCGGTTATTGGGGTTTCGCTTCCGTGAGATAGGGAAAAGATATACCGATTTGCTGAAAATGCGGGGCCCTTCGTGGTCATATTGCTTTGTAGGATGTCCAGTATATATAGAAATGGAATGTCTGTCGTATCATCAATGGTAGTCCAATCGTAATAAAATGTAACAGTTCGACGAGATATTTGATGTATTTTGCTACCTAACGACGACCCATCAATGAATAATATACGTTGTTGGAACCTGGGCGTAGCCAGGATTTATTTTTTTGAGGGGGGAGGGGGGGGGGCGGCGGCGGCGGCAGAGAAAATACATG
>JAHWFO010002456.1:952889-964328 GCA_023313115.1 Rhysida immarginata
AAAGCAAAAAGGATAATTCTCTAAAAGCAAAAAGAATATTAGAGAATTATCCTGAAGTTATGAAATTGAGTACTAACGGACGGGTTTATATATAGTTTGCATATAGTTTGATAGGGTGCCTATAAAATTCCCTGAATTTCCCTTATCATCAGCAGACAAAAAAAGGCTATCATAAAAGAATATTATTGACATTGTTCAAAATTTTCGATTTTACGAAATCTTTTTGCTAGGCACCCTATCATTCCTAACCTTTTTTATAATTTTAATTTCATATGTGTTATCCTATTGCTTTTTTCTCGCCGCCCTCTTAATACTTCCTATTTGTCCTCCGTCCTGTCCTGTCACGTCTTCTAATTAATCTTATTTGTTCTCTTCTTGTTTTTCAGCCAATACCGTATTACTATTCCCTATGCAAACTATATATAAACCCGTCCGTTAGTACTCCTTTCATAACTTCAGGATAATTCTCTAATATTCTATTTGCTTTTAGAGAATTATCCTTTTTTGCTTTGATAAAGGATAGTCTGTCTCTATCCGAAACGTCAGCTTTTTATTTTGATTTTGATTAATTATGTTTGTTTATTATATCTTATTTTTTATTCATTTTGTATTTTTAATTAATAACTATTATTTTTTCCATTACAATGTTGAGACAAATTCTTTTCTTTCCAAAACCTCGTTAGAATAAAATCGGATGATGTGTGCAAGGGATAGCGTTTGAATGACAAATTCTCACTCGTTTGATGTCCGGAATATTCCTAGACAAGTAAAAGCTTTCTACCTTAGGTTTTTAACTCGATAAAGTTTATTGAATAACCATCGAATAATAATCTTCCCTCGCTATACGAGAGTCTGTCTCAAAGAACTGAATAAAGCTCTCACTGAAGAGAATCGTCCCTTACATTTTGGAAAAGAATGTTTGATTGATTCCGGAGCACACAAAAATATAAACTTAAGTCGAAAATAGTGGTTTCTAAGTTTTTTTCCGTATAATATTATTATTTCTACCTGGAACTCGTTATCGTTTAATTTTAGAGATCAAATTTGACATGTCGAAATCATAGTTCATGTTAGTAATTTAATACAAAATAATATAATAAATTAGGATGCCTTGTAAATATTTACTAATGCTATTCGGTAAATTTTTTAGTTAACGATTTTATTATGATGGATGCTCATCTCTGGACGAAAATCTTTAAATAAATAAATTAATTAATTAAATAAAATATTACTTCGATAAAATTTCCTTCAGTTACTCAGTTTTGTAAATGTATTAGATCGCAGGTTGCTCAATTTTTGATCGGTCTTGCTGCATTTTGACGAAATTCATCACATTAACTTATCTTGAAGTTTAGTATATATATATATTTTTTGCTTGTTATAAATTACGTTAGTGAAATGGTCCCAGTCTTTATTATCATAACAGTCATTATTCTTGAGCCAGTTCTACTAAGATCAATGTATAACGACCACCGCGTCTCTTATGTTGTTAAGCAGTGGGGTTTTGGCTGCAGATTCTTATCGCCAAACACGACTTTTTAAATTCGAGGTCCATCAAACGTTATCTTCGTTTGCTCTGAGACACTTCCCCAGAATACCATTACTCGAATTAGAAAGTGGGAGAAGTAGTGGTGGTGAGGGGTCAGGTAAGTTCAGTTCTTAGGCATTTTTCATTTCTCTGAATATATAAGATTAAATTGAATAAGTAATTTCATTCTCTACCGATTAAAAACGTAATGCAATCTTAAATTTTGGCACCTCCGTCTCTCTTCAGTCGTCCAATGAGACTTTAGAGACGGCGGCGACTCTTTCTATTTCACCATACCAACATTATCATTATTACTACTCACTGTTAATGATGAGGTCGAGGGTTGCGCAGCTGTAGGCGTGCTCCATTGTGTAGAGGGTCTGGCGGCTGATGCTGTCCAAATCGATGCGCCGCCAATCCTGGAGCATTTGGGTGGTGACGTCGCTGTTGTGGAGAACCATACGCGATGCTTGACACAAGTGGTTGAGCGACGTCTGACGTCGAAGGGTCTGCGAAAACCGTCTAGCCACTAAACAAAAGAGAAAAAGAGTAGAGAGGAAAAAAAGAAAACTTATTAGGCCTTGTCAAGGACACCTTGTTCTTCTGTTCTGTTTAAGAAGCTAAGGTTTTAAAGTCAAAGGTTTGAAACTACTGAACTAAAATTTTTTTCATCTTACAATCAAACTTGACACCCTTGAGGTTGTCGGGCAAATCTTCCAAGGCGATAGTCACCCACGATTCGAGATCCTTTGCAAAAGTGCGAATCACTTGGGTGAGACTAGGAAAAAAAAAATGTTAATTTAAAATATACACAATTTGAAACAGCAAAATAAGGCGATTAAAACTCAATACACGCTCTAAGATGATCTTGGAGAATTTTTCTTATTCTATTTAGAATTTTGCCTCCCATTTAAAATCCAAATTTAAGAAATCCAATACTTAAAGTTAACATCTTACTTAAAATATTATTCAAGTTCAATTTTGAGTTTAAATTTACTCACCCCTCTTTAAACTAAAAAATCAACGTTTAAATGCGATCTTATTTCACTACTTTACACTGAAATTACCCCCACACTGGAAAATTAGCATCCTAAGTGATCGAGAACGGAAGACATGCGAATCATTCGATTTCCGATTCTATCTGAAACTATTCAGCAGAGGTAAACGTGTCGCATATGTCAGACGCTCATAGCAGCTATTGATTTGGGAAGAATAGATGGATCCTTTTGGGAAACATCATCAATAACTGGATTCATTATGGTTTTTGTTCAATTGCAGTTTTTATTTGAAAGACACTCCCTTAACCATTTGTAGCAGATTTCATGGCTATTGCTAGGTGGAGCAATTTCATTCTCGAACAGTGTATTAGAATGCTTATCTTGAATACGACATATGACAATATCACTGCAATATATAAATACGAAGGAAGGAAGAAAGGAGTATCAAAGGGTATGTCCGGTTGTAGTACCTGTCGGGCAATGGCTGGAGAATGGAAGGGAGGAGGACGTTGGAGATAGCTCTGTACAGAATGGAGTCACAAACCCCGACGATGTTGACGATGACGTTGGAACCGAGAACTGCCAGAATGTGCGACGGCATCCCTTGCCAGAAGTGGAGGAGAAAACTCTGCACCTGACGACAGACAAGGTAAAAGAATGCCAGCAACCGTATTAAGTTTATAAAGCCAGTTATATAGAAAACAGTCTGAGCTTTGAGACAGTTTGATAACTGGCATTTTACTCTACACTAACCTCATCAAAACTGGCCCTGATAAGGGTGTCGAGGACTCTCTGGCAATGGGTGCGGTACATCATGACGAAAGTAGCGACTTTGTCCTCTGGGACGGTAGAAGGCAGGCGAAGCTCCTTGACGCTCGGAAATTCTGGCAGTAACGTTCCCAGCTTGGTACGCTGAGAATACGGCAATGCCTACATCGAGAAAATACGTGATTAGTTGTCACCGACAGATGAAGTTAATAAACATTCCTGTTCAACAGATTTGGGGGGGGGGGAAGTTCAGAGTGAAAGAAAAATTCATTAAGGGAATTCAGTGAGCGGCAAATAACTCAAACATTGGTGAATTTAACTAAGTCAATGTGGATGTAATAAAGTAATTAAGTATTTAAAGAAAGAGCAACGGAGTCAAATACCTGTTTGATGACTTCTTTCTTTATGTCCCCTACACTACAAAAGAAACGCATCTAAATAAATTCACACTTGAGATTGATATTTTACACTTCAATTTATTCATTTAATTATTGACTTACTTCATTTAATTTATATAACCCAAAACAAATGATAGTAAAAAAATATTGTTTCTAACAAAGTTTATACGAAAAGAATATTGTTATTTCAAAATTTATTTTTTTTTTATTTTTATAATTGTCGATGCTCTAATTTCTTATTCCGTGAGCAATTAAGGGTATTAGATACTTATAATCGTTATTTTTCATTTCTGGATATAATATCGCCTGAAAATAAATAAAACATTCTGCTAATAAAATACAGTCACTCTTAGTCATCGCTAAACGAGTATAACGGAATTAGCAATTTCTCCAGAAATATTGATGTAGATAGTGATGTACGACGACGTGTAAGTTTTTTATATACAAGAGTGTAACAAAAAAAAAAAAGTGGGCTGGCTAAACATAGTCGCTTTCTAGACCTAAAAATAAGGAAAAAGGTTTATTTAAAGCTATGCCCTAAAGTGATTCGTTACGGAGCTTGTGTTTACTTAGTTCGCTAAATGAGTAACAATGAAAACGAGAGGGATCAATATAATATATTATAACAATCATAGCAAATGTTCAAAATGATCTCCACGAGCGCCAATGCATTGCTAAGCTCGTCAGACCCAGCACTGCTTCTACAGTATTTTTCATAAAAGAAGACCAACGAAACGAACCAATCAGAATTGGCTGCTTATCGCTTAGTTATTCCGTTCATTGGTCCAAGCTCTCGCGCTTCAGAGCTACACACATTTCAATAAATTTTTCTTTACATAGAATAGATTAAATATTTGTAAACTCTTTCTAATTTGTTTACTTAAAAATATCTCGTTGTGGAAGTTTACGAGCTATTAGAATTAGCATTCAAACATTAAGAACTAGCTCTCTCTAACGACAGAAGAAAGTAATTGCAATCTGATTGGTTTCCACTCTGACCCGAACAAAGGTCAACGGACTTCTATGAAAAATACTATAGGTGTGCCCCTAATTTGCTGACTCTCTTCTTTCACTCCTTTGAAGATCCCAATATCATGAACAGGAGTGGAATAAACAATGCAAAAAATCCATTGGGTTGCGATGGGGAGATCTAGCAGTCTATGCTATACGAATAACGTCATGTGGCTATAATTCTTCAAGGAATCAGTTTAGGACACATCTTTAAGATAAACTTTTTTTCCTAAGTTATAGAAACTGACTACATATAGCCAACCCACTATTTTTGTTACACCCTGAATATATCGGGGTTGGACAAAATTATATGAACACCTTTTATTTTAGTCGTTTTGTAGAATATCTATAGTGCCCGGCACGAAAGAAAAAGGAAACTGGCCCATGTGTAAATGAATAAAACTTGTTCAACCAATCAGAAACGGACAGGAATCAGGGCATTACTTACTACTGATGCCAGGTTTAAGTAATACCTCGTTTCCAGTCAGTTTCTGATTGGTTGAACGAGTTTTATTCATTTACACATGCCCCAGTTTCCTTTTTCTTTCGTGCCGGGCATTATAGAAAAATGCTTGACGAATTATTCTGAAACTTCATGTGTATAAAGAGCATCATATATTTCAGCGAAGGTTTTGTTCCTAAGGCAAATAGGGGATCAGCAACAAAGTGAACCAAAAAAATTATGTTTGGGATTACCCTGTATAAAAAAAAGAAGCTTGAAATGTGTTGTAGCTGTAGCATATGCTTATAAGGCTTCTTTTACTTACCTGTGTTCATTTGGAGGAGAATAGCACGTAGATTCATGGTGATATAAGGATTTCTTTAAAGAAAAATTGAAATTTTTGTAAGTTTTTTGTTTATAACATGCAGGGTTTTCAACCCAAGGCAATGCCATTTTCAGGAAATTACAGTAGAGACAACACCCTGCAATCAAAATATAAAAATATTAAATATTTGTTGAAATATGAACATTTTTACTAAATAATGTTTAACTGCGCATGCGCAAGGGTTACCAAATGATTTTTGCATAATTTATTAGCCAAATGTATAGAGCTACTCTTATAAAAAGCCCAAGCAAATTTGAAAATTCAGAAAGATATCATCGATAGAATCCGTTGATTTTCAGTTGCTCTCATAAATAAACCAAATGATAAGGGGTAGTCTACAAATTTTGATTTTTGGACCAGACACCAGTATCAACTTCTCCTTACACTAACATGAAGTCCATATGCCATAGGCGCGCTTTTCGCTCTTATGACAGCCTCTTTCGCTCTTATGACCCTAAAAATTTGGAGAAAGCCCCTTATTGTTTTAATTTTGAGAGCAACTGAAATTCAACTCATTCTATCGACGATATTTTTCTGAATTTTCACGACATTTGCTTGGGCTTTTTATAAGGGCTCTATACATTTGGCTGATAAATAATGCAAAAGACATTTTGGTAACGCTTGCGCATGCGCAGTTAAACATTATTTAGTAAAAATGCTCATATTTCATCAAATATTTAATAATTTTATATTCTGACTAGTTGTTACCCGCGGCTTCGCCCGCCCGCGCCATCTGTTGAGGGGAATTACAAAGCAAAAGCAGATAATTTTAAATGAAAACCCCAGAAAGTGGGGAAGGGGGGGGGGGGGCACGGAGGGGGCTGATTTTTGGCGATAGAGTAGGTCCTTTATTGATAAGCCTGCCCTGAAAATGTCAAGTCGCTAGCTCAAACCGTCTAGGAGGAGATAGAATTACAGATAAATAAATAAATACACGCAAGAGTTTTAGTATATAGATTGCAGGGTGTTGTCTCTACTGTAGTTTGTCAAGTTTCCTGGAAATGCCATTGCATTGAGTTGGAAACCCTGCATGTTAGAAATAAAAAAACTTACGAAAAATTTTCGAATTTTATAAAAAAACTTTTATATATCATAAATCTACGTGCTATTCTCATCCAAATGAACACATAAGTAAAAGAAGCCTCCTAAGCATATGTGTTCATATTATTTTGTCCAACTCCTATAGTTTATGCCAAAAACGCTCTTAAAGCTTTTCCACGCCTCAAGTTGCATCTACATTTATGGTGTGCCCAAATGAAAAGGAGACTTTCACTGTAGCTCCGTTGTATTTAATCGAAGTTGGTAAATATGTTTGTCGATAGAAGTAGCGTCATCCCGAAAATGGCTAGAAGGCCTGAAGCACTGTAGAGCTTTCTTAAATAATTAATCTATTTAATAACTAATTTCACAGATTTCTAACTTCATAATATGTACTTTCGACGGCTCCCCATGTCCCAAGAAGGCTTCATAACAGCTCACTCTGCCATGAAGGCCGGAGAAGTGATGCTCAGTTTCTTTTTCGACGAAGAAGGACCCATACTCCTCGACTGGCTAGAACGGTGTGAAACAGTTAACGCTGAATGGTACTGCAACACGTTGCTGAAGTCGAAACGGGCCATCGAAAACAAGCGCAGAGAGAAGCTCTCGAAATGGATAGTGCTACTCCAGGACAAGGCTAAGCCACTTGTGGCCAAGAAGTCCCTTCATCTGCTGGAAACATTAGGATGGGAAGTCCTCAAATCCTCCACACAGCCCCGACATCTCCCCATCTGACTCCCATATTTTCGGTCCCTTAAAAATATCACTGACAGGTCATCGGTTCACCTGCGACAAGGAAGTGCAGAACACCGTGGAAAAAGGGCCCGTATGCAACCCAGGAGTTTCAACACTGAAGCCATCATTATCAAAGGCAATTATGTGTAGGTGTCATGTTACACATTAACTGCACGTCAAATATTCTATACTTAAAATATTCGTTAGATATAACCGTAGTCTCCTTTTCATTTGGGCACACCTTATAGCTTATATGGAGAATAAATGGAGAAATTTGGTGAACGTTCCTTCGGTGAGGAGATTGTCTTCCCTCGGCAATTCTTTTTCATTATAAGGAACGATGACAGATGCGGGGGAAGACGTAAAGGAAATTCAAATTAAAATCTTATTAACGCGAAAAACAGAGCGATATTGTGACGGTGGGGGGAAAAGAGTTCATTTCTATGCAAGTTCAAACATCGCAATTGATTAACTGCACCAGACAGCTACTCGTACGTTAATGAACATTTTATTAACACTCACACCGCCCAACGCTCCCTCGTCTCTTCTCTTTCGCTCAAATATTCTTCTTTCCTATTGGTGCATACAGGTACATGGGTGAGACAACTTAATCTGGCGTGAAAGACGGAAAAGAACGAAATGAGAGAGAGAGAGAGAGAGAGAGAGAGAGAAACGGATGGGAGACGGGCGGGTGTAGACGGAAGGAAGAACTACCGATGATCATTTGTTTGGGCAATATTTTCGCATTAGGCCGTTGCTCAGCGACGTCAATTGTCAGACGAACATTCACTCATTACCAATGGCACGTTCTAATACAGTGCCAACCCCTCTAACTTCCCCTGACGCCAAGTTCCTCCTTCATATTTTTTTTCCCTTTTTCAAAAACTCCTTTTCCAATTTTTAAATATCTTTTTTTTTTTCAGAGTCAAGCAAAGGAGCAGAGGCGGCCGTCCCATTGTCATTTCATAATTTTCAATGGATGGTGACGCTTTTGATCATATCGCCATTTACGCACGAGAGAGCACACGCGCTCCATCATCATCATCATCATCATCATCATCGATCCACTCGATTCTAATCTCATCAGGGGGCAAGCTCCGTTGTCATGGCAACCGGATACTTTTGTCCACCCGCCTCCCTCTTCCCCTTTTCCACTCCCTCTCTACCCACTCGGCAATCGCCAATAATGTAATAATGCTTCGTCGCCGTCTTCGTCTTCGCTTTAAAAAAAGGAGAAATCGGCTTGACTTCAGCGAAATATTAAAAAACGTACGGCTCAACGGAAAGGGAGAGAAATAATGAAAAATAATTGTTCGGAACGCAAGAAAATAATTAAGGGAAATAAGCTTAGCCTCTGGAATTATATAAAAAAAAACAACAACAAAAAAAACAAACCCTGAAAAACTTTAATGCAAAACGGACGCGGAGAAGTCTTTTCAAAAAGATGATCAAGACCGTTTACTGTGCGACTATATTCAAAAAATAAAGTGGATTCAAAAGCAGTGAAAAGGAAAGTTTGAGGAAAAATATATCAAACATTGAAATTGCTTCATAAGAAATAACTATTTTCTTTGCTATTCATAAGCCCAGGTACATTTGCTTTAATGCTCTTGCCCTTTTTGGCAAAAAATTCTTTGAAAAGTTATGTTATCCCAAAAAGGAAAAAAACATTTCAAAATAGTACACAGCAATTACAGCATCTACGGAATTATAAATATAGAAGTGACAATTAGTCCCCTTTATCATATGAAAAAAGCTTTTTGTGTGTGCCAAAGACTTCGTGTCCAGAGACTAGCGTAAAAGCAGGATTAAAATGCTAATTAGCATTTAAGCTTCAGGCAATATTGTTAATTTGTCGCCTCGTAATACCGTCACCAGTGTATATTTAAACGCATATAGTCCAACTATTTTACGTTGAAAACCGCTAGTGTTGAATGTAAACCATTAAAAGATTCCGATGAACTCGTTTCAGGCAACACCACCTAGATAAAAAAGGCCTGCGCACAGAAACGTCATTTATTGTTATATCACACTAATATGGCCATTATCAATCGCATTTCTACCAATAATAAGCCCTAAATTTGTCCTTCTAATGATCATGTAACAGTGTATGACATTTCAGTGCACCCTGCGCCTTCTTTAGCTAGGTGGTGTTGCTTCATGTCACCTAGCTACGTGTTTAGAACCAAAATTTCATTAAAATTACTGTTACGAGGGGTGTTTACTAAATAAGGAAATACAACACTTTTTTTTTCTTCTTATTTTACTCATTCATGATTAGTATTTTTACAGCTTTGAATGAATCACATTGTTCCCATATTCTTCGGAACACAAGCCTATTTTGAAAAATTGTGGCACTATGCCACCTGGTGCTACTCTATAGGTATGTCTCTCAACCGATAAAGGCAGACGGTTTTACCACGACTGACGGCGCTTTTATCCTGCCAAATAACCATAGACATTCTTTAAATGCATGTGAATGTTTGTCATGGTCTTATTTTCTATCAAAATAATCTCAATTGCCGCTCTTTTTTTGTGCGCACATTACTCAACAGAGACTTCATTTTGAAAGCTAAACAGTTCCCGACTTACTTATGTTCGACATATGTATATTCAGACTGACGTAGTAAAAAAAAAAAAAAAAAAATCACTTTATTCTTGTTTTCATTCAAAAATAAAGCTTTGTGTGGACTTGGTGTTTGTTTTTATTTACTAAGAATATTACAGAAAATAATACTGCACTTTTATATTTCGTTACTGAACATTTTAAGTAAGTTACGCTATACTGTGAGGTAGGTTGGGTTATCTAAGTATTATCCGACTTAACGTAAAATTCGGGTTACGATTCACTAAAGTCGGGAACTGTCTCTATAGTACGCCCGGAAAAATTAAAGGATGCTGCAGATAAATAATTTAGTGTGCCAACAAAAATTAACCGAGAAATAAAACGTGCCGCATTATTTATTGAATTCCCCCTCGTATAATGAATTCCCAATTTAAATTTCCTAATTAAAATTTCCACTTAAAGAATCCGTCACCGACTCAAACTGCAACGAGGTTCGGGTGAATTCATACACATCGAAATCCATAGATCACGATCGGATGAACAAGTAAATCGTTAAAATTCGATAAGCTAATTAGATAACTAATTAAATTAAACCTGCTTGGCGTGATTAACGAAAATTTGCATGATAATCCAGACAAATAAAGCAACGACCTATGCCGAAAGTAATAAAACGCATCTCCTCCTTTTTTCTTTTGGTTTTTACTGCAAAGATAAATTCAGTTTTGTGTAGGTATGCATTATTACCGAGTTCAAAATATACCTCAGCGCAATGAATATCTTATTAGCTTTTGACCCTTCCTTCTTCCATTTTCTTCGCGTTTCCCTCCCTCCGCCTCTCAAGACAAAACCTTGCACTTTTCTCGTTTTTCTTTTTAATCTTTTATTAATCTTCGCTCTCCGTTAATTAAGTGGCGTTTTCGTTTTCAAATTTTTTTTTTTTATTTTTCTTTCTTTTTTTTTTTGTTGTTGTTGCTGCCCCCACCTACCCCTAATTGGAAGAATAATTTTCCCCTCCTTTAAAAGTAAGTCTTTTAATCTACGAATAAAAATGTTTTAACGTCATTCTTCCATTGTCGTTTCAAATCTCTCTCTCTCTCTGTGTTACTCTTTTCCATTCATCAGTGTTGGGTCCGTTATTCAATAACCTATATTTCCACGAAAGATAATTAGCGCTATCGCAGGCACATACACACCATGCTGCAAACGGGTGGAGCTAATTAGAGCCGATCGAGGGCGCCACCAGCCCACCCATCCGCGTGCATCGTTTGATCGTCGCTGCTGCCACTAATGAAGTTAATCCCGCACAATCGGAGCCTATCTCTCTCTCTTGCTTCCATCATCCCTCTACCCCGGTCCCCTTATTGCCCACTCCTCCCTCCGTCGTGCGCTCACTCGCTCGCTCCTCCTGTTTGCTGGTAGAAACACATCAACAACCAATTAGCACGGATGAGCGCACCCTGCGGCGGCCCTCGCTTATGACGTCACAATCACGACGCCATTGTAGAAGCGGGAAGTAAAGGGAAAAGAAGAAGGGATTTACAAGAAAAGGAAAAAAAAAAAAAAAAAAAAA
>JAHWFO010002456.1:964428-977334 GCA_023313115.1 Rhysida immarginata
ATAAAAAAAAAAAAAAAAAAAAAAAAAAAAAAAAAAAAGGATGAAATGACAACGAGATTTTCCTCCCCACCATTGCCAACTTAAGTAACTCAAGGAATTTTTTTTTTGTCTCGAGTCTTTGAAGAATAACGGAAGAACGCTTTGCACATGAGACTAGAGATTTCAAAAGGACGCTAATCTGCTGTTCATAGTAATAGTAATGATAATTTTCATCTCGCGTATACATAATATGTAAAAAGTGTATGCAATCAAAATCACTAAATATACAGGGCTGTGATATGGAAAAAAACAACCAAAAAAACAAAAACAGCATTCCAACCAAAATTCACAAATTCAGTTATAGAAGTCAAGTGTACCATAAAATCGGCAAGTTTCGTATCTGATATTCATTAATATGGATTGTAGTGATTTTGGTATCTGAAGTGCCGTGAACTAACCATTTCAATATTAATATCATGAACATTCGTAACAATTTCTTCAGTGGAATTAATCAATTTTAGACAAACTATTAAAGGAAAGATGACTGAAAAATAATAAATTCTTTATACAGTATAATCCACTTAATACGAAAAAGCTTAATGCGAAATTTTGCTTAATACGAAATTATTTCCGGACCCAACCCCCTCAGTCAATTTTACTTGTAAAATTGTTCTATTAATACAAAACGTTTTTGTGTGAATTATTAGGATAATACGAAATAATTTTGAGGAAAAATACAACTAATATTTGATGATGATATTGTCAAAGAGGTTCGTCATCGAAAGGAAAATGGCGAATTGGCTGAAGAAAGCAATGAACAAGTAGTTTCTGGTATTCCGCTATCAAAGAAGTTTAATGAAGCCTTAGCAATCCCAAAATCTTATGTGGCAATGTGTTTTCTAAATGAGATATGCCATAGCCATTTTAATTGATAAGTAGGTGAAAGCAATCGACTATTCTTGATATTTTTTTTGTAAGTAATTATCACTAAAGTCGGTATTTATGGTATAAACTTGTCAAATTTATTACACTATAAATTTTACACGCAGTATATACACTCTTCGGATAGTACGAATTTCGGATATTACAAAATGACATCTTGTCCCCTTGGATTTCGTATCAAGCGGATTATATATATAAAATGACAGAGCTGCAATCATACCAATTTTTTTTATACAGTAAAAAATTCAGTTATTTTATCATTAGGGTTATTCGAAATACGATACGTGCTTACTTGTTTAATCCTTTTTTGGAAAAAGTTGCATCAAAATAAGGCGACGTTTCCCTCACTGCTATTCCATAATAATGGTATCTGGAAAAAGGAAATGCCATATAAAGTACAGAAATGAATGAATGGAACCAAAAGAGAAACCATTGTGCCAGAACAGAACATCACATATACGACTCTGATCAATTTATAATGATAGATAATACCATTTCTTAATGAAAAACTTTCAATAAAAGTTTCCTATGTTGTAAGGATAAAAAAGTTAATGAAAGAAAATAATAAATTAACTTCTCGGTCATGCAGGAGAGCATCCTGGGTCGATTTCAAAAATCTGGGATGTTAACAAGGAAACAGACTATCTGTTTGTTACGGATTAAGAAACTGCTTACATTTAAAAAAAACAAAACAAAACAAAACAAAAAAACCAGTGGGGCTTTAAGCTAATACTAATACGAAATGTATGTATGTTCAAAGAGATAGATAATCGTTATTTTACTGACATAAAAGTGAAGGAAAACTGTTACATGTATTGATAATGCCCTCCATTTCATTTTAAACACGCTTGAACGTTGAATATTTTTCTTAAGAAAAAACAACAAAAAAAACGATTCCATGTGGCGCTACTTTCCAAAACCATGCCACTATTTAGATCGAAGCCGTAAATGAGGAATGCATATCAAATAGTAAAGTAGGGTAGAATATCTTTTCTATTCTCCCATTACTTTAAAATTGGATTACGAACAGTGCAAACACATCCTCCTCCAAACCCTCTTAAATGTAAAATGAACAGATCCCACTTTATAAGCGTCTCTCATTATGTACGTTACCGCGTTAATGGGTGTGGTGTTGTGGTGGCGTTCGGCCGGAGTTTGAAACGTTTGATGTCAGTTTCGATTAATTATCTACGGCCTAAACAAGGTGGTTCGAAATTCGACTCACCTGGATTGGCCCCTCGTTCCCAGGCGGCGCGTGGTCAACTGAGGAAACTGTTGCCGAATTATCTATTGAAGAAACAAAACGGGAGACGGGAGTGATCAAAGAATTAAAGGAAAAAAAAAAAGTAAATAGTTAATAAAAGGATTCATTTTATAAAAGGAAAGGCTGTAACTTATGATGGAATGAAGTTATCACAAATAGCTATATAATGATATTAGCCATATAATGATAACATAATTCATAGCTATTTTAAGAGACCTTATAATTACTTTAAACGAGTTAAAAAAAAATTTAAATGCAAATTAAAATCATACAAAATTCTATTTCTAGTTTATGGGATTTTTAACGAGAAAACATTAGTTACCTTATTGGTTTCAATAGTATGATTTAACTTAGCTGTATTTTAACAACACCTTATATAGTTAATTCACGATAAAAGCTACTATTATTGTGTTTTTAATAGAAATTTTCAGTGCCCGTGAAAACTACTTCAATGAGCGACTTGAACGAAAGCAATTTATTGGCCTCTTTCACTGAATTATGCGTGGGAGGAAGAACAATCAGCGGTAGAAAATGAAATTGAAGAGAACGAACCACGTGCAGCTCTATCCACGTGAGTTCTATTTTCACGTTTATTAGGTATGCTTACACTTAGAGATTTAAATTCGTTTATTAACCAATAATTTGGATTGCAACTTAACAGTGAAATTGAACCAAAGTCTAAATTTATGCTATAAATACGTAAACTACAGCTAAAGAGAAAGAGATAATCAGAAGCTGACTTTGCCGAAGCTGGCCGCGTTGACCGGTTGCATTCCATTCCTGTCACAGAAATCGACATAGTGCATGTAGAGAGTGCTGCGGGGGATGCAAACGCCTTCGGCCATTTCGTAATTCTCCTCCAACCTAAGAATTGTACATTCATATTCTAAAATTAACACTGCATTTCCTAAACAGCTTAAGGTTATTAGAATCATTTTTTATTTACCACATGAGGGTCGCTGGTGTAGAATGTGGACGGAGAGTTTTCCGCAACGATTCCTTCTGTTCACCTAACAAAAGGAGAAACAAGAAATTAACGACAACAATACGCCGTATAAATATTCATATCTATTCATTTTTAATCTTTGAAAAATATTTATATTTACAAGTTGTCTCTTAAGATTGACTATACACAATGCCCAACAACGCATTTATCCCTCCTACTATTAAGAGTTCAGGAAACAAACGATCAGCAAAAATGTCAAGACCGGAATAACCAAAAACAATAATACGAATCCGGCTGTCAATGAGTACATTTACATTTCCCTTTTTTACAAATGACTCTACCGTCTGCGTACAATTACATGTTAATTAGGAGACTTCAACGCTGAGCAGTTTAAAACAATGTACAGTAGACGCCGGTAATTATGATAAATTTTGCCCAGCGTGTTCTTGAGCGATTATAATCGGCGATTCCACTATCCGAAAAACAATAAAAAGCACATAAGGAAAGGCGATAGACAAATACTAGACGCTCTTCCCTTAAGGATATTACAAGATAAACATGTAAGCCAAAAATGGCTTGAAATTAAAAGAATTCTTAAATTTGGAATACAAGAAATGAACTTTAAAATTTTATCTTAAAATGGACTGAAAAATACCAAAAAATATACACAAAAAAAAACAGATTTTGCTGCTGATTATTTAAACCAAAACATTCTAATAAGTGAAAACGAAATTAAGGATTTTATATATCATTAAGCATCGCCATTTGTTTATAATAGCTTAAAAACCCCTTTGACAATAAAAATATCAACAAAAGCTTAATTATAACAGAAGATTAAAAATAACACTATTCCACAAAAGGAATCTTATATAAAATCTCGTATATTTCGGAGCTCTCTATCGCCTTCACTTTTGTTTCTCACTGATGAAAGAGACAGAAAATTCCGAAATGTACCTACAAGTTTTTATATAAAATTCTTTTTGTGGAATAGTGTTTTTTATCTTCTGTTGTTATCTTAGCATCCATAGTTTTGGCTGTTATATAATTGTATTCCTCAAGTTGTAGTTGGAAAACTACTTCATTTAAAAGATTTACAGTACATGGAGCCCCAGCGTTTTGGTCGGCTTTAGTTTCACCCCTTGAGCGGATGGAGTGAACCAGTTCGTCTACCTGTTATGCAAAGCGACGTTCACATGACTTGAAGTTTCAGACAAAATGATCAAACCGATTGTGGAGGTCTGGAAAGGCCATGTAAAGTTTTTCCAATGTAGGATTTAGAACTGCATAAACGCCAACATAGTTTTATATACATCCGTAGAGAACGGCATAATTGCAGATTTAAAGAAATGTGACGTTCCTGCTAAGTTCATCCAATCAGATATATCTCTCAACCGACCACCTGCCACAGAAACTTGACCTACGGAAAAGGCCCAAAAAATTAGGGATATCTATCAATTAACGTGACTAAGTTCTGAAAGTTCCATAAAGACCGTATGCATGGTCTCAATGCACGATTTATCGCTGAAGGGAAAACCGATGCACGCAAGCCTCACAGGGCCGTAGCCAGGACATTATCTTGGGGAGGTCGATTTTCAAAAATTCCACTGAGTCAGACCTTTTTCCATAATGGGTTGGTCGTCGACCCCCCCCCCCCCTTCTGACTATGGTCCTGCCTCATAAAAGGCACCTTACTGACGGAAAATGAAAGTTCGTCGTGCCACTTGATGAGGCATGGGTTTAACCAACGCCACCTACAGAGGTGGTGTTGGTTTAACTGATGGATTGTGGTAAGATTCGCTCCATTGCCGAGTGCATTGCCGAGAAATTAGCCGAGATGAGTGGTTCCGAACTTGCCGGAAAGCTCACCCACAGGCTTCATGGTGGTGGTAGATACTCCTTACGAGGTGGATACTCGTAAAAGGACGCCTGAAAATTCGTCTAATAGAAAATAAATGCGAGTTATTATAAACAGAACATTTTGGAACATTTATATCGAGAGGTAATTCCAGCTCTGTATGGAATGTATAACAAGAAAGTCTTCACACCAAGATAAAGTGTCGAGCCATACAGAGCATTCTACCGTCGAAAGGAAGAGGAGACCGGAATTCGTGGCATTTTATTCTTACATCAGATATTTCCACTGTCAAATCACTTGATGCTTTGCTTAGGGACTTTTCCGGTTCCGATCTTTAAAAACCGCGAACCCAAAACCCTTGATGGACTCTGGAAACTGTGCCAAGAGGTATGGAAGGAAATTAATAATAATCTATAATCCGATGCCAGGGAAGGCCAATAGATCACGCTTGGGGTGGAAAAACGGCTTCGCTTGAAATGACAGCATTGAAAGAAGGCCAAGTTTAACTGAAATGACCCTCTGCAGTCTTAGTATAAATTAGAATTTTGTCTTGCAAGTAGCCTGTCATATCGGAGAGCTAAGGAGATATAAGATCTCACGTAAGAAAAAAAAGGGTAAAAACCTTATAACTTCATTTAATATCCCAGAAAGGTAGTAATAATATCAGATGTTTTCCAATTTACGGCCAATATTAAAAAAAAAAAAAAAAGCTGTAAAGGTTCTATATTGTTTCTGGGCATTTGCGAGAATTCTTTCCAGGAAAATGAGTGGCAAGGCATATTTCTTTTCTTTGCTTATGCATTCAAACTAATTAAATTGAAATCCTTTGTTCGAAAAGGAAAATCAATTGTGGTCATAGTGACCTCGTCTTGAGCAGCAGTCCCCAAGGTCTCCATCTAAAGTTACCGCTTCCGCCTCTCTCTCTCTCTCTCTCTCTCTCTCTATCTATCTTTATCTTGTTCCTTCTTTCAACATTCATTTGGAACTTCCAGCATTTTTCCAGGACAATTTCGATTCTATTTGAAACCAACAATGGGAAAAATCTTTATTCATAGATCTCTGAATACAATTCAGCTAAATTTTGCAATTTAGTAAAATTACCGAAATCAGGAACTGGATCTTGCTATAGAGAAAATCTCATTGCAGGAATGAAATGCATCATAATTGTATAAAGAAAAAGAAAATAATTTTCTTAAATTCTCTCGGAAGAGGTTTTAGACAGTATTTTATCGGCTAATGTAAGTTAAAAAAAAAAATCACAATATTTAACTGTTTCCACTGGTTTTCGTGTTTGGGTGGTTTATTAAGGTATTTTTTCCTTGCGTCAAATCTTAGGTCATTTGTGACCTTTCTTAGGACTTAACCCAAATCCTGGGACAAAAACTTCTAACACAGACTTGGTGGGATTCTAACACGTAACCAGACGGACTAGAGATCCTACGCCCTTGCTCTCTCGGTCATCTGGCCTGCACATTATTTACGTAAGTGTACCTCAAATGTTAAACAGAAGGGTAAAGCCAGAAACTGTGGACACGATGAATGATAATAAATTAGAGTCGAAACTACTATTCCGCAACAAACTTTTAATAATAACGTAGTTTCCGAAATGTACATACGTTATTAAAAGTTTGTTGTGGAATAGTGGTTTCGACTTTATTATCATACCTCAAATGTGTTGTTCCTTCTACTAAAATATAATTTATACGTATTTTATTTCCGTGCGAGGTGAAGGAAATAATTTGTACGTAAAAAAAGATTAGTGTAAATGATCTTATCACTTATTATATCCTCACATATTATATTGGTCAATTTTGCTCTTGAATAACGAAAAAGAAAGGGAAAAAAGGTCCTAGAATAGCAAAATGGTAGAATTTTAAAATTATATCAGTCAGAAATCTAACACCGTTTATCTTCAGAGGATTAAGATTACGAGGATTTAATGAGATCACATTACATCCATCAATTTCTGGTAAAAATTTTTAATAGCTATTACGTAACCTTGGGAATTCACAGATTGTGAGAGGAAATTTAATGCCAAAAGCCAGACATTTTTTCACCATCCCAATAAGAAAAACCCATAATAAATTTATATTCAACAATTCTATAGCAAAAAGGATAATCAAGAATCTCATGTTTTCTTGGGATGTAGAAGATCACGGTGAAAAATTGTGCAAGTTTAGAAAAGTTCATACGGCTAACAATTTAAATGCTTTAAATAGATTGCCATAAATAATTCTATAGCGATTAAAAAAAACTATCTGAGAGAGTCGTAACTCCAACTTTGCCATAAACTTCACCATTCAGCGACCGAAATTTTTCGTGGTTTCTGTTACGAAGGCAAAACAGTCGCATCTCCTTGCCTTCCGTTTAAGAGATACACAATATTAAACAGTGGGAATTCTATATTTAGTTTTTAGAATCGTGTGTGCACATATAAGTCCTGACAATGACAAATTGGAGTTACTACTATTTACCTCTTAGGTACAAATTATTTCTTTTTCATGGAAAACAGACAACCTGAAATCTAAGTAACAGATTCATACCAAAAAGTTACAAAGACCCATAAAGCGGCAAACTTATATACTTGTTTTACTATTTATACTTATAAAACTTATACAAGCAAACTGAAAGACATTATTACCACATATTTTTAGCTGCATTCTACATGTATACTGGAAAATAAATTGCAACGTTAGTTTAGATTTACCAACAGGCTGTTTAAAGTAATTCGTTAGCAAGATGCACAAAGAAAGAGACAGCAAAACAGAAAATATTTTAAAACAGAAGGACTTTTAAACCTTTCGATAAATGATCAGAATCAGTTTGATTTTTTGTTCTTTCTTTTGTCAGTTTTTCCTGTTATCATATAAATCGAAGAGGAGCAATTGGGACCGGATATTTAGATTACGTTTTGATACAAAATACAGCACTTCTTTTATGAAGTATGTATCATAATTAAGACTTATTCTATAAACGCTGCTTCCTGTGTCAAACGAACAAACATTTTCTAATAGCATGTGTCGTCGCATAGGGATTCTGGTAACTAGGTTCTCGGTAAGTTCCTAGTTATTAGCGTTATTTCGATTATTAATTCATCTCCTGCTTACTTACCGAGGCTGAGGACATCGACAGTTTCCATGGAGGGGGGCAAGGAAGCACAGGAGGACTTGAGCGATACGTAAGTTGTTGGGGCGGAGTCTGTAGCTGTGCGGTCATCCGGTGGTGGAGGCGGGGGTGGCATGCAAGTCTCCAACCACTGTTCTCCTACTGAAATAAAAAGAAAAAGATTAAATCAAAAAGAAAAGCGGAAGAAGGAAAAGAGAGACCTTGGAGACAAAATAAAGATCAATCAAGATAAGAGCACGGTAGGGAAAATAACTTTTCTAAAATATTTTCAACCAGAGTTCAGTAACTTCGAAAAATAATAACAATTAAATTGTACTGTCTTAAATTTATTTCAATTTAATTACATTCGGAATTTTAGTCAATATTTATGCAAAAAACTCTCGTCATATCTTCTGTAAACAGAGATCGTGTTCAAAGAGCCTAGCAAAATGGATGCCTTTCACTTTCATTAAGAATTTTTCGCTTTATTAATCTGATAGGAAAAGTATCATTTTTAATTTGATTTCCGTTGTCTGACTTTAGCATCCTTTTTTCGTTTCATCACAAGAACCCAGTGATTTATCCGAATGTTCTTTTAGTGAATGGGGAAAAAAGCCGAAATTCTACTTACTATTCCAGGAATTTCTGAAACTTAGTTTATGGAATAAAATTTCTTAGGAATCTTTATACATATATTTGAATCTTTGCAAATTATGACTTTTTCCTAAATCGGTTTGTTTGTTGTTTTGTTTTTTTTAATTATTAAACCATTAGTCATTTATCCTTTTATCATACTGTTCGACATTAAAATTATCCGATGTAAAATTCCATTCACTGAAAATCATCACAGATACAACATTAGATGGAAAAGATGTTTCACGTATCTGTACAAGGCTAGAAAGAGGAAAACGTTAAATCCTTCATTAAGTCGTCCACGATTGGCAACAATATACATGATCTCTCATTGTTTACTGTTCACACGAACAGCCGAATCCAAGGCCGGTTTCCATGAAATGAAACATCGATGGAAAACGTTGCGTACGACTTCAAACTGACGTAGAATGCTAGACTTAAGCATTGTTGAAAACTTCTCTAACAATGAGCAAAAGATATGTCAGTGTTCAGCAGCACTGGAATATCTTGTAAAATGCCCTGAAAATGACAGCAGTATATTGACGCTTGATATCTTACTAGACAATGGAATAGATGCTTTTAGAAGAACCGAAGTTGATCTGCTGACGTAACTAATATTATCTCAAACAAGGATACTGCATGAATGAACGAAAGCTGGATCTGTGCTGACATATCTCCCGAATATGCCATATTTATATACCGGATGATCCAAAAGTGTATTACATTTTTTTTTACATTGTTAGCGACATTTTCAGTGTTTGCGCGTGCCTCGTGATTCTTATGAAAGCACTGAATTGCTGGAAAGCAAACACTGAAAATGTCGTTAACAATGTAAAAAAAAAAAAAAAAATAAAAAAATAAAATATAACACACTTTTTGAATCACCCGTTATATGCCAGAATATATATTTGGTACAAATTTATCGTCTCCAAAAAGCTATATTCTAGCACCAGTCAATCAAAGACCGACAGTGGCTGGTTATAAGCGGCAAGAGAGACAAGAGAAATACAAGGGTTTAAACTCTGCCTCTGTTACACTCTTGGCGACGACATCATAAGGTTGACTGAAAAAAAGGATTTACTATATCTTTCTCTGTATACATGTGTATACAGATTGCCATGTCAATCCACCAACTCTTTCTGAATGGGTCAGTTTCCATTATATGAAGGTATAATTGTACATATTCCCCTGTAAGTTAAGTTGAATGAAAATGAAATTCTGCAAAATTATGTGCATCTGAAATTTTATAATGCATTTTTTTTTCAGATATAGTAGAAATCAAACGAACATTTTACTAGAACGTAAGTAATCAAACACAAACAATCCAAAAGAAATTGCATAATGTCAAAGAAATCCCAAAGTGAAATCAAAACCATAGAAGGTGAAATGAAATACTAGCAAATTGGAGAGGGAATATAGCAATAAAATTGTATAGAGCAAGAAGCTGGTAAAATGCATTAAACAATCTTGTGTGTCTTTTATGCGGAAATTCTTCGAAAGTTTGTGCATTCAGATTCAGCAAATTCAAAGAATATATTAAGGAGCTCTAATAGGACTAATTTAAACTGTATTAACTAGGTATTCTAAGACTGTCAACTTTTTTTTTTTTACATTCTTAAGGTGATGTTCGATCCTATCATCGTGATCTAGGGCGGAAGGGAGCAATTTCATCGTTCAAATGAGCCTCTTAAAGTCAAGAGACAATAGGGGTCAACCGCAAATAATGAACACGTAGCAACTTTTCATCAATTAATGATTAACAGTCTTAAGTTGTCCTTGCACGTGGGCTTATGATCTCATTAAGTGCAGCTTTTCTCTTTGGCTTGATAGGATCCAAGGAAACAGGTCATTTAGCAGATATGGATAGAACACTGTCCGTCCAACGTGTGCTTCACGTACCGAGATTTAAGCTATTCATTCAACGAATTCTTGTTATGTAATGTGTTTCATAACACAGAATAAATCAGTTGTCTAGACCTAAAGCGTCGTCTTAAGATTTACTAGAATTATGCAATATTAGGAAACAATGTCATGATTTATGGAGTTCTTTTTAATATAAAGGAAAAACATCACCCAAAACGCAGAACTTTAAAGATCCAGCGTCCTCTTTATTTGATAGTACGAGGTGCATTCAAGTTCTAAGGCCTCCGATTTTTTTTCTCCGGATTGGAAAGAGATAGAAACATGCGCATTTTTTTAAAATGAGGCCGCGTTCATTGTCAATACATCCCAGAGATGGCAGCACCATATGGCAGATGGAATTTTACCGCCAGCGGCGAGAATGAGAACAGTTTTAGATACTTAAAATGGCGACGTTTTCCTTACTTGAACAGCGTGCAATCATTCGTTTTCTGAATTTGCGTGGTGTGAAACCAATTGAAATTCATCGACAGTTGAAGGAGACATGTGGTGATGGAGTTATGGATGTGTCGAAAGTGCGTTCTTGGGTGCGACAGTTTAATGAAGGCAGAACATCGTGTGACAACAAACCGAAACAACCTCGGGCTCGCACAAGCCGGTCTGACGACATGATCGAGAAAGTGGAGAGAATTGTTTTGGGGGATCGCCGAATGACTGTCGAACAGATCGCCTCCACAGTTGGCATTTGTGTGGGTTCTGTGCACACAATCCTGCATGACGACCTGAAAATGCGAAAAGTGTCATCCAGGTGGGTGCCACGAATGCTGACGGACGACCACAAGGCTGCCCGTGTGGCATGTTGCCAAGCAATGTTGATGAGCAACGACAGTATGAATGGGACTTTCTTTTCGTCGGTTGTGACAACGGATGAGACGTGGATACCATTTTTCAATCCAGAAACAAAGCGCCAGTCAGCTCAATGGAAGCACACAGATTCACCGCCACCAAAAAAATTTCGGGTAACTGCCAGTGCTGAAAAAATGATGGTATCCATGTTCTGGGACAGCGAGGGCGTAATCCTTACCCATTGCGTTCCAAAGGGCACCACGGTAACAGGTGCATCCTACGAAAATGTTTTGAAGAACAAAGTCCTTCCTGCACTGCAACAAAAACATCCGGGAAGGGCTGCGCGTGTGCTGTTTCACCAAGACAACGCACCCGCACATCGAGCTAATGTTACGCAACAGTTTCTTCGTGATAACAACTTTCAAGTGATTCCTCATGCTCCCTACTCACCTGATCTGGCTCCTAGTGACTTTTGGCTTTTTCCAACAATGAAAGACACTCTCCGTGGCCGCACATTCACCAGCCGTGCTGCTATTGCCTCAGCGATTTTCCAGTGGTCAAAACAGACTCCTAAAGAAGCCTTCGCCGCTGCCATGGAATCATGGTGTCAGCGTTGTGAAAAATGTGTACGTCTGCAGGGCGATTACGTCGAGAAGTAACGCCAGTTTCATCGATTTCGGGTGAGTAGTTAATTAGAAAAAAAATCGGAGGCCTTAGAACTTGAATGCACCTCGTACTTTAAAAAAGAATTTTCGTATTTTTTTTTTTTTTTTTTTTTTTTTTTACTATCAACAGATGTTAATTTTCATGTTGTCGAAACTAAAGCACTCTATAAAGAAAATATGGGCAATTCATTGTTGCAGGCAGCCATTTTGATTCCTATTTTATATCATGACTAGCTGATATTCCCGGAGTTGCTCGGGCTGTTTGATGAAATTTTGCAATATCTGAATTTGTATATAAATTAAAAACCCTTAATAAAGTAGATATTCACTTTGGAAAAAACGAAAAGAATTTTTAAAAATGCTCGCACTGGAATTTTGTGTCCAATTAGGCTCGCCCAGGAAAATTCGACATTGCATCCTTAATATTTTAGAATATCAAAGAAAGGCTCATATGAGTATTGAATTATTTCTATCTATATTAAAAAATACTTCATAGATGGATTGAGAGAGTTGAGGAACTCTGTTTACAGCGTCATCAGCATCCTTCATCAACATTTAACCGTTTCAGTAGAGTTGTATTCAGTCAGAGAGCGTGGAATCATGGTCTGAATGTGGTTGCTTACGGAGGGTTGATTCAGATAAAATGAGACGACTTGAAACGCTGCGTATGACCTTGACGGAATGTGATTTGCATGACTCGTCCACTATTCATGGGGATTAGCTGTGTATACACTTGTTGCTGTTATTTGGGACATTTCGTGCTGAAACATGGCTTCCAAAATCACAGCTTTTTGGGAAGGGTATATGTTTG
>JAHWFO010002456.1:977734-991535 GCA_023313115.1 Rhysida immarginata
CACACAGAGAAGTCTAGCCCAAAGGAAAGGTATTTCACAGGCAACAATCTCCAGAATAATTCATGATAATCTTGGGCTGAAGCGACGTCATAAAGCGCGCGGTCACAGACTGTCGGCCAGGCACGTGCAGGAACGATTCACCAACGCCAGAAAACTGTATGAAAACCATCTTGCAGGTGACCGATGGAAGTGGGTTGTCTCCTTGGATGAAGCTTGGGTGTATCTCGATGACACCAACAAACCCAGGGCAATTAGTGCAGCTTACTTCCAGAGTAATGTAATGGACCACATATATCGGCAAGATATCCCACGTCTGTACCCTGGTGAGCAATCAAAAGTTTGGATCCACATGGACAACGCATCAAGCCACACTGCCAAGTCATCTGTGGCTTACTACAGGAAGATGGAACAGGAGACGGGCATACGAGTTATTCCCTTCTCTCATGTGCCTGTAAAATCTCCTGACGCATCACCGATGGATTTCTGTGGTTTTGGTCTCCTGAAACGACGGCTCGGAAGTCGCCGACCAAGAACCGTTGATGGGCTATGGAAAGTGTGTCAGCAGGTGTGGAACGAACTTCCCATGGAGTCCCTCAAACTCAGACTACTTAGTGGAAATTACGGTGCCGGGCGATAGTCCAACAACGTGGTTTTCACATCGAACACAACCGAGCGCCATGGTATTACACTATCGTAAGAGAACTGCAAAGTCGTCTCATTTTATCTGAATCAACCCTCCGTATATTGACAATATCAGTTTTAGCAGCAAAGATTGCCCTCTCACACCATATGAAAGTTACCTCATTACAAAAACCCTATGAAAAATAACTTTTCTCCAGTTATTAGCTCATTAGGGAAAGTACCTTCACCTTTTCAGCAAAAGCTTGAGCAGCTGCACGCCCTAGAAGTTGTATTCTCTTATTTGTTTTAGAATAATTTCTTTTATTTCTCCAAAGATTTTAATAAAAAAAAAAGAAATAATAATTTTTATTTATTTATTTATTACTTTTTATAACACTATCCCCTTAAGCCTTTATCATTACCCCATAAATTCATGAAAAAAAAATTTTGACTGTTGCTTAATATTACTAATCATGTAAGGATTACAATTATCATAAAAAATAATTTTTATTACATGTAATTATTTGCTAATGTATTGTTGCCATTATGGCAAAAAAACTATTTGTGAACTAATATATTTCATTACAGAAACTGCTTTATTTCATACAAATGTCATGACTGATGGCAAATATTTATGTTGCCATATGATAACATGCTAAAGGGTTAAAATGTTAATCATTAAGGCAAGCTTCGTAGCTGATGAAAAAGACAGGCCCTGACCGTGAAAAGTCACCCGATCTTCTTAGTCGAATCAACAATGTAACTTTCATCGTTTCTAACAAACGAAAAAATACCGATTGCTAAAATCCATGATGGAAACAATGAAGATTACATTGTTGCTTGGACTAAGATGGTCAGGTGACTTTTCAGTGCCGGGCCCAATGACGTATATTAAAAGACAGACTCCGAATCCTATTGTTAACAGCGGTAAAAAGTGAAGCACAGTCTATAGATATTCATGGTCATCGAGCTCCATTGTCAAAATGAAGCTAAAGTTTCTAGCTCCCGGTAGGGCGGGAACTCTATTGAAAAGTGGCGCTGCATGTACAATCTGCCCAACTGCGCCTGCAGCGCCACCCTATCGGCAGACAAACTTTACAAGGTACTTTCGTATTCAGTTTCAATGAAAATCTCTATCGCAGGTTGCGGTCGGGAATAGTGCGATCTATGCGGCACCTGGCGCGATCTGTTTTCCTTAGCTTCTCGAAACAATGGAAAATGGCCGAAGCTCGATGACCATGAATATCTATAGACCGTGAAGTGAAGCAAATTGAGCCATGACAGTTCTGGGCAGGAGTAAGCCGTGGAATAATTAGCTGTCTGGCTGCTTTTTTTTATTTTTTTTTTTTTTTTTTTTTTTTTGAAGATTTTGGGCCAGAGGAATAATTAATTCAAAACCATTTCTCAAAGTTGTTCTGCGTACAACTGTACAAACAGGCACGAAAAAGGATCAGAAATCATTTTTCACAAGCATAAACCAAAAATACGTAACTAAAATGAAAATACATAACTGAAAGAAGATCGAAACGAAATTGAAATTGAAACCATGATCGAAAAATTGTTTATAAAATATAATAAAATACTTCAAATACAAAGTAAACAAAAAGATAAACTTATCAGTCCGTGATCGGGGTGTTAAAGAATTATTAATCAGCTACTCTCATGTTTAGCCATGTGTTTTGCATCATCTTCACTCACTTTCGGCCATGACAGTTCTGGGCATGGAGCTTCCCAATTTGCTTCGGAGTCTATCTTTAATATACGTCATTGGCCGGGCCTGTCTTTTTCGTCGGCTGCGCAATGTATTAATTTCATCAACCATAGTTGACGCAACATATAAAAAGGACCAGCCGATTGTTGACGCAAACCCCATGGGCAAATTGTTCACACATGCAAGCAAACAAACAAACCAAGTCTATTTCATAGATATAAAGATTATTAATTTCTTAGTTTTTAAGAGACCTATCTCCAGTTTTAGATTTTTTCCATCACTGTGGTAGTATTACACAGCTGTGTGTTAAATTTCAACTTTATAATTCCAAGTTGCATTTACAAACCGAGCTACTTACATTGTGCTATATACGGTATATGTGATTGGTCGTGTTTTGCAGTAAATTCATATTTCAGAGGCACATTTCTCTCTAACTTTTATCAGATAGGAACTGTTCAATCTGCAAGTTTGAATTTATTGCAAAACAAGAAACAATCATCCTAAAAAATAGGAATGAAATAGGAATTAAAATGGCTGCCAGCAACAATGATTGTCCATACTTCCTTTAGTAGAAATATTTACGACCGATTTACCAGGATACGGGGGCAAAAATTTATTTCGATTACGTGGGGTTATTCAAAATGATTAATCCGATTTCAAATAATTATCGTTTTGACTTTAACAAATACAGAGTAATTAGTGATACATCAACCAAAAGGTGAAATGTATCAGCATACAAGGTTCTAGTGACACAAGCAACGTTAAGATGCACAGGCATGGGAAATGTAGAGTTGCTTCTTCACTGAACATCAGGTGCAGAGCAAAGTCATTAACAATCATTTTCTTAAACTACCTGTTATCTGCTTCATTTGGTGTAGATCGGTACGGAATTATCCTCATTTAAAATTGAATGAATCATTTTGAGTAACCTTGTAGTCTTAGAGGATAATCTATTTTGACATACTCAAATCGGGTACAGGTCATTTTTCATTTCGCAATCTCGTCTATTTATCTAATATGCGCATATAAAATCTGGCCTAATTGGCCTACTAAGAAACATTTCGGAAACATGCAATTTGCGAATGAAATCTTCGCGTTGTCGAAGAACTTGCGTAAAAAAACCCACAAATAAAAAGATGGTAAAACATTACCATCTAAGTCTGTGAAAAATTTCGAAGAATGTTGAAAATAGTCACAGACGACATACAACATATTTTCAAACTGTTTTAGCCCTATTAAAAAATGTTCATAACATTCAGCGAATGTGTTCATTTGGCGCGGATTATAAGTTATAACTGCTCTTTATATCTACGAATTTGCTGATTCCCGTTATCTCTTCTTACGCAATTTACCCATCCACATGGGATTATTTTGCTTGTTGTTGTTGTTTATGCACAGAGCTCAAAGGGATCCTTTGCAACATGAATGGTATGACGGAAAACGATTGTATAGTCGTCAACTCCGTTGGACAAACCCGATCCCGTTTAACGATTGGGAATCGCAGCAAATATTTGCTTTCGCCACCGGACAGTCAAAGCGAGATGGACGGGGATTCATGGGGAAGGAAGGAACGGGTAAACAGCAAAACAAACGGATTAAGACCGAAGAAAGGGAAGAAGATCGAGCCAAAGATAGAAGACGACACCGACGAGGCTCTCTTGTCAATCAGGGTCCATTGAGCGCACACGTGCTCTTCAGTGGCCACTGTAAGCCAGGAACTGTTTACACTCGGCAGTGGACAAAAGGGGAGGAGAGGAAAGGGGGTAAAAGCCATCTGGAGCGCTGGGAAGCTATTGTCGTCGCTTCTCACATTCCTCCCTTCTTCCGACATTGCATGTCGTTTTTACCAAAGGAGGATGTTCTGCGGCGTGCGTACGTTCGTCGACTCTTCCGCCTGTTGCTCTTTCGACATTGACTACAAACCCCCGTCCCGTCTTCCTTTGCTTTCCATATCTCTCACTCTCCCTCCCCCCCCTCTCCTTACCTTATCTCTGGCCCTTTGAACTCGTCCGTCCCTGTCATTGATAACACCTTGTCTCTCAGATTGCCACGAAAACCAGGTAGCGTTTTCAACTTGGCTTTCCATTTCCCTCCCCTCTCACTTCGTTGACAATTTCCTGTCCAAGATTCTTCCGTTACACGAGATCCGACACAAGATTTATTTCATGAAACCACAGGTAAAAGAAGATAAAAATCATCCGAATGTCATTTCGTTTTTAATCCTATTCAGAATGTTTCATATTTCTTAATGAGATCTTTTTGGCCGACCAAAAGTGATCGATGTGCTCGTTTTCCCAACTCAAAATTTTTTCCCGCGAATTAGACTTCAAACGGCCTGGATATGTTGACATTTTGAAAGAAAAAAAAATCCGTCTATATTTATGTTCCATATGTATGTATACATGTGGCCAACTCTGGGCAACTAACTCCTCCGAAACGGCAAGATCAGAACCAAATAAAAAAATACATACCTATATGATACCTTAAACTGTACCTTGAAGTATTTTTTATGACAATTGGTTAAGCCTTTTTAAAGATATTAATTTTTGTCTAAAAATGAAGAATTGGCTGTAGCGTTCATACCAGCAAACCAAACTCAATAAATTCGACATATACACATTACCTATAATTGTAAATAATTTAATTTTTTTTAATCATGAATTGTTGATCTACGTCTCAACAAGCGACCTGGAAAGTATGGAAATACACAGAGTTTGCACTTCATTAGGTACATCCCGTCTAATAGCGTGTTGAACCTCTATTCAACCCCTCAAAACCGCCTGATTCGTTTGGGCATGGATTCAACGAGATGCTGAAAACGTTCAGAAGGAATGTTGGCCCATGCAGACATGAGAACTTCACGCAATTCTCAGAGATTCGATGGAGGTGTAGGCAAGGAGCGAAGGGTCCTTTTCAGCTCATCCCAAAGAGGTTCAGAGCCCGCCACTCACTGTCATCTACATCGAACTAATCCATAGTGATTCTGACTCTGTGTGATGGTGCATTATCCTGCTGGAAGGAGCCATCTGCGTACAGATAAACTGTGAGCATGAAGGTTTTCAAACGACCGTCTACAGATATTAGAGAACCCAATTCATGCCAAGAAAACATTCCCCAAACCATTACTCCACCTCCACCACTTTGCAAAGTCTGCCCCAGACATGAGGCGCATGTTGTTTTTGCCATATTTAAGCCTTTCATCAACATGATGCAGCAGGAACCTAGATTCGTCTGACCAGGCAACCTTTTTCCAATCCTCAATGGTCCAATCCTTATGCTGCTGTGCTCACAGGAGGCGCGCTTTCTTGTTCTTCTGACAGCATTGGTATCCGAGATTGTCTTCGGTTTTGGTAACCCATTCGAGCCAAGGTGCGACTAGTTGTCAGTTCTGATATTGTTTTCTGGCTACCTGAGTTGTAATGAGCAGTAATTTGTGCGATTGCTGCTTTTTTTTGTTTTCCCCGCGTACAAGTCTTGACATTCTCCTCTGGCCTCTTTCATTAACAAGGGTTTTCCGTCCACAAGAGTCACGATAGCTACATGTTTTTTGTTCCTTGACCCATTCTCGATAAACCCATAAAACTGTGGTACGTTATAAGTTCAGGAGAGTTTCCGTTTCTGAAATGCTCATTCCAGCCTGTCTTGTACCTACCACCATGCCACGATGGAAGTCAGTCAGATCACTGGTTTTCCCCATTTTTGCTACGGTTTGTTATTTTTGCTTAACTAACAGTAGAAAAGTTGCTTCAGAATATTTATACCGTGATTTGTGATCATGTGACATGCAAATCCGGCAGTAGAAAAATTCAATATTTTGTGAGGAGTACCTTACAAAGTTCAGTGTATCATCAAAGATATAATTCTTGAGAGGTCAATTTGGATATTCGAATGTCAACTATTAAAGTTGATATGTAATATTTAGCGTAAATTTCTTTGGCTACTTCAGTTATTCTCGCTGTTGACTAATAGAGATAAGTAGTTGTGTCATTTCAACATGGACGAAAGTGACCTTTGGAGTATATGAAAGCACTGTGTGACATTAGATCGGAGTGCAAAGAACAAAAATTTTTAATTGCATTGAAGATGTCGTACCAAAAAAAAATTTTTTTCGGGAAGCATTACCGAGTGAACATAAATGATTGAAGCGGTTTCATGATTTTATACTATTTAACATATCACGAAACTTTACAAGTACATACATCAACTCGATAAGTTTTTTCCCTTGAAAAATGCCCGGCAGACCTATGTTTCCGCTTGTGGCCGCTAGACGGATACAGTCGTAAAATTGATGGGTCGGTCGTGTCGGAAATGATGTTCAAAGAAACTGCCATGACCTACACGCTTCCCTGACTTAACTCCTTGTAACTTCTTTTTACGGAGTATTTGAAGTACTAACTGTTATTACCGGCTGATCTGCCATTACCGGGCTCGTATCACCGATCTTTTGCTCAAATTGGCAGGGACATGCTTCATTGAGTATGAGATGAACTCGATTACGGACTTTATATCTAAAGGGATACATAACGAGCAAAAACTTGGCGAGTTGCTCTATGTACCTGTAAAATTTCGTGATGGTATGTTAAATAATACACCTACAATAAAATCATGAAACCGCTTCAATCATTTGTGTTCACCCTGTATTATTCTGCTTTCATTTCAAGAAATCTACTGCTGAAAGTCATCTTTCGCTAGTGGAAGCTTATGGTGAACATGCTTTATCTGAAACAACTTGCAGACATTGGTTTAATCTGGATTCATAACCAATGCTTCTCAAACTTTTGGTTCCAGAAGTTTATACCCAACCGGTTCGCAGCGCCCCCCGAAAACGAACCCCACACATAAATAATAATAATAATAATAATAATAATAATATATTGGAAATGAATTTCCAAACATATCAGGTAATGATTTTTCTATCGAAAATTGGAAGGAAACATTCATCAAACTTTCTGATGGTTGGATAGGAGAAATTCTCGATCTGTGAGCCGGGTGCCTGCCTCCCATTGGGCTTTCAACCATGACAACTTGGTTGTCTTTAAGACACCTTGTGGCAGCATGGCTGTCCGGGTGTCTGCGACAGCCCAATTGGTAGAGGCGTCAACCATGACAGTCGAGGTTCCTGGTTCGAATCCAAGCCGCAGAATTTTTGAAAAATTCATTACCTGAACCCCACACTTTTGAGTGCCCTTAATTTACATTGTTCTTTGTATCTAGAAGCCATTAAACGCAGTTTATAGTGGTGTTTTGAGTGAATATTTCACCGTCCACCAATTGAACCTAAGGCTACTACCGCTCCTACGAATCTTTCCAGCGCTCCCATGGGGGCGATATCGCCCACTTTGAGAAACGCTGGCTTAAGCGAGTCAAAGACAACGATTTTGACGTGCAAGACTAACAGCGTCCTTGCCAGCCGAAAAAAAGTTTGAAGACGTAGAACTGAGAGAAAGACAATGTTGCAAAAATAGTGAAGGGAATCTTGGAAGCACCTGGATGGGATGTCTTACCCCATCCGCTCTATTCGACAGACGTTGCTCCTTCAGACTGACATTTGTTTCGGTAGATGGAGCATAGCCCTTTCCGAGCAGTACTTCACATCTTTCAAAAATATGTAAAAATGGCTCAATCACTGGATCCCCTCGAAAGAACTTATATTTTTCTTTTGCGGAATCCATGTGTCACCCGGAAAAGGTTGTAGCTTCCGAAGGATAATACTTTTATAATCTGAGTTTTATTTGCAAAAAACAGCGAGAATTATTTCGAGTTACTCAATATGAATATCTGCTCCAATACTAAGAACAATTAAGCTCTCTTCAAAGCGATTAAAATATTGCTTTACCTGGTCTACTTGTTATTTTCTAATTTCGAGCTCGTCCTATTTGGTAAATTCAACAAAAATACTTTTCTAAAAAGCTATTCTAAGTTTGCAAATTAAACGAAACCGCATCCCTCCGCAGTCTCGAATTACTTTCTTTATATGACATCATATATAATAACAAGTTATTAAAATTTTCAAACCATAAAGTATTTCTTAAAGAAAAGAGAAATGCGTTGAATAGTTCCACGTGATATGAATGGAAAGAAAGGAGTGAAGCTCGCGACGGGGGATGTTACGGAGGAACCAGAGGGGAGGTGGGACCACCTGGTGGACGAGAGACAAACGCTACCTGGTCGGGAGCCAAACAGAGACCTCGCTCCCATTTCAAGGTATATTACTCTCAAACCCATATAATTACCCGAACCTGAAACCTCTCCCACCACCGATCCTCCTTTCTCTTCTACCCTTACTACTTTTCCTTTTCCCAGCTTCCTCGCTCCCGTTTGATACTAACGAACCCTGGCATCGGGGTGGAAAGATGGGGAGGCCGTCGATAATCATGGATGATCTCCCGCAGGGGCCTTGAAATGGATCTCTCCTACAATGCTTATTATCCCTCGACCTCCCCTATTTGTATTCTGTCCAATCCATTCTCTTCTCTCCTCCTCCTCCACCACCACCACTTTCCCCCTCTTTCGCCATCATTTTCGTCATCGTCTCTCTCTCCCTTCTTTTATCAATGCGGATACGTTTTATCCCTCATTTCATATCTTAATATTGGCAGCAAGCAGCCTTAGTAATTATTGCCAGTGATTAGTCCACCTGTAGAATTACAAGCAATGATATACACACTACTGCCAGACGGCTACCCTCTGTCATCGATGAGAACGATCTACTCGGAGTAACTGATACCAGAACTTTTTCTAAAGGAAACCCTTAAAACAGACCAAGTGATTCGTTCAAGAAAAACTAATTTCCTCAAAGGGAAATTGGTTTTAAGGCATGCATACATGCATACATGCATACATACATACATACATACATACATATATAAATAAACCACGGCTGGAAAATAAAACGCATGAAAATCCAACAGGTCAAAAACCCACCTTTCTTACAGATGCAGCTGCACTTTCAGAACTGATCATACAATTTCCCATTTAATTTAAGTATTTGTACTTTCAAAAAGAATATTGTTCATGAGTTTTATTGTTTAAATTTATTTTCACTTACATTGTTGTAATAAATTTAATTGTTGGCACAGACAAAGTTTTGTCGCTTTATAATACAGGGTGCGGCAGAATAGATTAGACCAATGACTTATATTAAAGATACGTCATTGCAATTGACGATTTAAAATTGGCGCCAGAAACATACGCCGGTAGATAGCGCAATGTTTGTAGCGTTTGCTTCTACAACAACCCAAAGCCTTCAGTTGCCTTCGTGCGTTTGCTGTTAAGTGGGGGTTTTTTTGTTTGTTTTATTTTTTATTGATAATTCAGCTATTGTAACGCAACGTGAGCTTAGGCGTCGTTTTAACATAGGAAGAAATGGAAGAGTCCCAAAACGTCAAACGATATTAAACTAGGTATTAAAGTTTAGATTGACTGCTTCTGCATTGCCGAAGAAGAATCCTGGCCGTCCACGATCAGATTCCATTCAACAGATTACATTACAAATGCTGAGCAACAAATGCTATGGACTCTCTCAAGCGACGTGCAGAAACTTGTTTGATGAACGATGGAAGTCATCTTAGTGATGTTTTTTTTAAAATGAGTAGTACTCACATAAAATGTTTTTCTATAAACTTTCTAATTATGCACGCATTATTATTTAAACCTAACAATAAATTACTTATTTTACAAATTTAAATCAATTCTGCCGTATCCTGTGTAATAAAGAATTTCTCTTCCTAGGACGAATTGCAAAATCTGAAATCACTCTACAAAATTCACCCTTTGTGAATCGAGGGATCTATTTGAGTAATGCTTGTCAAAAAGCATTTTCCATAATCTCTCTTTTAATGAAACGTACAGACTGCACAATACTGTCACTTCGTTAAAAACCAATACAAATTCATGCCTCCCCCTTCACAATCGATACCAAATAAAGGGAAAAGATTAAAAGAACGGGAAATATCGAGTCTAATTTCAGTTTCCAAACTCTGCTAAGGAACTGTTAAAAACGAGCAAATGGCGTTCTTTTCTTGACTGTAAAATGTATAAAGCTCGGACTATCTGAACCATTCGAAACTCGGCATGCTTTTTACTTCTTTAATTTGCAATAAACAGCAAATTAAAATGGTAACATCTTTTGATTCTAATGTGCTTTAATTATGCACTTAAAATAATCGACTTCGTGAATCTGGATAATGCGGCTTTTATAACAGTACAGGGAATGAGGCAAAAAAGAAACGTAGATCCCAAATTGATTTTTTTTATACAGTATCATGAGATATCATTTGTTCAAACGACTTTTTTCAACAAGCTGATGCATTCATGTAAGTTAATATTATCAATCAAATGAATCCTCAAAATGAAACAGGCATTTAATTGTGCGTTTTATATCCTTGGAAATCCCTATTAACGTCTGCTCATATTTTCCAATATTATTTACAAAAGCTATTATTAAGGTCATGCATTAGTCGGAGTTTATCAACCTTCGATATCTTCTTTTTTCCTTCCATTAAACATCTCTCTGTTGAAAGTTATACCGGAAACGCAACTCCATTTATAATAATACGCTGGGAAAATAACGTATTGGGTTACGGCATTACTTGCAAGCACAAATTGCTGGAATAAACGCTGAAGAACTAGCAACGTATTCTTCCCTTCATCCGATCTCTTCCGAGATGTAACAAGAGACACTTAAATTATGCGATTATTGAGTTTAAGTCCCTTTAGGACTTCCGTAATTTTGTAATTTAAAAAAAAACAATAGCAGATCTACCTAGATTATCTTTTTTTAAAATTTACTCTCGGGGTTATGTTGTTATTATTGGGGCAATACCGAACACCAAATTGCAAGTATTTTTTTCATAAATAAAATACTGTCTGTTTCCCGTTTAAGCTTTGATTTAAACATAAATAAAATATTCACTGTGTCATCAAAAGCACTGAGGAAATTAGATTAATCTGCTCAAAAACTGTTTCACTTCATTAATCTGGAAAAATAGCAAATTCGGCAACCAAAGTCTTTATTAGCCCGAATTAATATGTTGTTGTTTTAAATTGTCTAAAGCATTTCTATAAAAATATTCGAAAAACATTTGCACTTTATTTATCATTTAAAAGTCTTATAGCTTGCCCATTAAAAAAAAAATCCCCAAGAGATATTTTGTATTCTATTACAAAATTGCCAAGTCCCTTTAAAGATTAAAAGCTCTGTATCTCTTTTTCTGTCTTCATTTTCTATTCGTTAAGTTATAAAAATAAAAACAAGAAATCCCGAAATTTTAAATTTTAAATTCGACTTATATAAATGCCAACACAATTTAAATAAATCATTAAAAAAAAATGCGTTGACTTTTAAAGCCACTATCAGTCAGGTTAGTTTAATAAAATACGCGCAAACTCCTCCTTTATTGACATTTTCAGTGAGGGGGGGGGGGACTAGTGAAGTAAAACAATCCTAAATAAATGGTGCCGGGAGCTCTTGTGTAGCATTTCTTTGTATTTGTCTAGGGCTTTGTGCTCGCCTTCCGCCAAACCAAACCAGTTGGGTGCGATCTTTTATACAGAGTGGGCAATCTAGTCCCAGAAGAGGGGCAGGAACATTTTGGCTGTTGTATTTTAGATTATAAAACGGTTCCCCTTCGCCCCCGTGTGGACTTTAGTGATTAACACCGACGAGCAAGGGCGACGAGGAAGGGGAGCCACGGTCGGCCGGTCGGTCTAGCGGCGGGTGAGAAGAAGGGCGTGAGCCGCCAAGTCGTCAGTGCTCACCAGCCTATTTTGGTCTTTTGTCGTTTCGCAACTGCTCAAGTCGCTGATCTCTTATTATAAGCGGGCAAGAAGGAAGAGAATGGAAGAACGGAACGAAATAGAACTATAAAAGAAGGAAAAGGAAGGGGGAGAGTGGAATTGAAAAAAAAAATGAAAAACAAGGTAAAGAGAGAGCTACTGAAGAAATCTGTCGGTCGTAAATAAAGTCTTGAAGAGAAAGAGAAAAGAAGAATGAGATGACGTGGGCACAAGGTTTACGGGGAAAGAGGGAGGAGTAGAAAGAAAAAGGGGCAATTCCGTCATCCATCACTCCATATACTGTTAGGCCCACATGATTATCACAGAGTGTTGCGAATGCCTTCGACTTATAGCCTTATTGCTCACCTTCCTCAGCAGGATTTCTTGTAAACTTCTTTTATAAACTTACGATTCAATTGAAACTTGGAAAGTGGGGGAATTAAGGACTAGTGCCGAAATTCACTCCCCTCGATTTACAGGTCTTCGGAAAAGCCCCTTCGAACATTTTTTATCATTTGTGGAAACGCAGGAGTCGATAAGGATTCTCAGAAAGTCTGGACTTGTGACCATTAGCATATTTATAGTCAATACCACAGAGATTTTTCATAACATTATTAAATATTAAAAAAAAGCAACATAACTTTGACTATATATGTATAACTAGCATCATACATTTAAGGATTTTTTTGAAGATGATAACAGCGAAGATTCTTGAAATTTTAAAAAAATCCAATAAGGATGCATTACCATTCTTCTTAGGATTGGTGATTATTAACATTTTGAAAGAGTAATTGCGTTGATTGGTGTTGATTATTCGAATAGAGACTATTAAAAATAATTCTAAAGGAAGGTCATGATAAATAAAATAAAAATAAAATGCACTCGTCATCTTGATTTATACATAAACTACTGTAGTCTGGTGCCATGTATGAAAAATCTATTTCGGTTTACATTGATTTGAACTGATTTACACTAGTTTAAATTGGGTTACATAGTTAGCTGTAGGTTTTATTGGCCTGATTTATGGTTTGGCTTGCATTACTCATCACTTGACCAAACGAGTTGTCATATCGTTCATTGCATCTACGTAACTGCTAATGTAATTGCTAATCTACGTAACTGCTAATAAATTAAAGCTTGCACGGTAAGATTGTTGAAACACTGATAATAAACGTAAAACACAAAGTAATAGAGAGTTTAAGGGTCAAAATCAAAGAGGTGAGCATTTTCAGTTTTACGAAAAAATAAACTTGCATTAGAAAGTTAGTTTATAATTCGCATAGATGGTTCTGAACAGGGCCACGCAAAAAAAAAAAAGAAAAAAAAAAACTTTATTTTTTAGTTATGGCATAAAATAACAGAAGTGGGGGTAAATATTAATCATTTCGGGAACGTTTTTTGAAAGTGTATAAAATATGATTTAATTAATTTAACCCATTATTCCTTTTTAAAAATAAAACAAAATGCAATTATCAATTAGATAATATTTTTGATCAAGATATTTAAACTTTCAAAATAAGGATTTTTACAAGTATTTGTCGTGATGTCGTGTTAGATGTGAATTCACAAACGAAACTTTAATTTATTTTTAAGTTAGTCTATGTGGGCTTCTAAATAAGTATGCCAAATTTCATAAGTGTGTGTGTGTATGTATGTATGTATGTATGTATGTATGTATGTATGTATGTATGT
>JAHWFO010002456.1:1001892-1036438 GCA_023313115.1 Rhysida immarginata
TTTTTATGCAAACGGAAAGTTTACGTTTTTCAACTATTGGTAATAAGTACATAATGCGCCAAAACTTAATACTTTTACGTATATAGACCCATACAAATAAAAAGCTGAATGATATTGACAGTAGTGTATACATGGAATAATGTAATGTATTTGGTTGTCAAGCAAAATTAAATTAGTAATCAAGTTCAAAACGTTTAATAGTTTAAATTTCTGACTAGTTTTTATTCTGTTTGTGTCGCTTCGGCTTCTCTTGGCTTTTCTCTTTTGCATTTTTTATATTTTTTATATGTCTTACTTCATTAGATGATTGCTTATATAATGGAAACTAGAACCAACCAGCATTTTTAAATGTCATTTTCTTTTTAGCACCCCAAAATTAATTAAGATCACCCGTTACTCATGCTCGCATCTTTTACTTGTAGAACAGTGTTATCAACGGATAACACATGCATAAGAATAGCAATACAACAACATAACTAATTAAGCATTTCTTATTCGCTTTTCACTGCCACATCAAGAACTAACAAAGACATCACATTTTTCGATCGATTAAGAACACGAAAATTATAATATGTTACCAAAAAGACCTGTATAATTAAGCCCATCTGAATCAAAATGAGACTGTGTCAATTAAATTGGGCCTTCATTAAAGTTAAATCGTTACATTCATTAGTGCCATTCAATAAAGGGATACTACCCAAATGTGTAAGGAAAAAATGCATGGTAATTATAAATATTCAAAATTCACCCTACTGGTGATATATTTATCAATAATCACCGAAACTTCAATTCAAAATCCAATCTGAATGAGCGGAGAACTCTCCATAATTGAGTTCCAATTAATCTGAATATTTGCATTTTACATTATGTTAGTGAGAGTTTTTATATATAAATATTAGAATAGAAATATATAACTATTAACCGTTAATTGTTGTTAATTAACCACATTTCGTCCTTTTAAACACCTCTTCGCCACCAAAGTTAATAATTTTGTTTTTTCCTTTTCATGAATTTCAACTTTAATGCAAAATAAATATATATAAATATATTAAATCTTCCATTAATAATTATTCAACCGTTTATCGTTCTAATTACAGCGAATGCTTTAATCAGTTTTGGATTAATCAAATCAGAAATAAACCGCTTAACATTAACGAAATACTAATAAAAGAATTATAATCGGAAATGCTACAAATCTCTCTTCGGCAACAATATAATTAACATTATATCAGAAAAAGAAAGGAATTCGGTCTTTATATCCATTAATACACAACAACCCTTTCTGTTAATTCTACATTCACTTTAGAGACGTTTGAAGAGAATCAAGTAAATTATGCGTCATTTAAAGAGAGAATTGCTTTTAAAAAAAATCTAAGTGTAGTTTCAACATTAGAATATATTAATGTTATAACATCAGATTTAACAATGGCATTCAAAGATTAAATTTTGATCAAAACAGTAAATGTTAAGTAGAATTAAAACTTAATACATAGCTTACACACCTCGCAAAAGTCGCGTAACATTATCTTTTTGGACCCATCGTTAATATTTTGTAAGCCATCGGCATTTTTATTGCCTATCGAAAACTCTTCTGAAAATTGCAACAAAATTTTTTGCTAGACAACAATCAAATACCCAAATCGATAGGGAGGGCATCGTTATGTCTTTTGTTCATTTCCGTAGCCACGGAAACGCATTCATTCCCAATTTTAAATTAAATTCGAGTCAAAAATACTTCTTATGCTACTTTTGATTGTCTTTTTCCTATATTTATGCTCCATCTGATTTCTCTTTCTCTCTGAGTAAGAAGACTGTTCATATTACTACATATGTTATGAATCTTTTTAAATTGAAATCTAGATAACTAAGTAATCAAGCCTGATCAAATTTATGGATTTTTCTTTATTTCTTTTTAAAACAGCAAAAGAAGCAATATGGCATTTACTTTTTTAACTTAATGCAAACAATACACCACGCACAAAAAAGAAATCCTCTTCAACAGCTTAAATAATGCTTTAGCAGCTTCCACAATAAAACTCTGATATCACCTAACAACATGTTGATAGCATTTCAAAAATGACTTCAATTCTTTTTCTAATTGTTGACTACTTAAGAAGAACGTGTATCTAGAGTGTTTAGTTATTTTAGAACAACCAAAAATATTATTTTAACTTAAAAATCTAACAATGTGCAAGGTATTTGTTGAGTATAGAACGAATATGAATTTATTATCACTCCAAGTTAATTCTAAGAAAACTTAATAGATGCCCACATTCATGTTACAAACAATTCGTAATCATTAGAAATTAACAGAGTGAATGCAAACATGAAATGTACTTAATGTGCTTAAAAGCATAATTTTGTATGCGATGATTTCTTACAAACTCAGGAGTCTTTCTGATAAAGCAAAAATTTAGCAAAATATGTTTCCACACATTTACGACCAGTGAGCGGAATGAAATTTTCATCAACTCCGAAATATGTTCTTGGTCAAATTGTGAGAGGGGGAATTTTGATTTGAGAGCTGATTCTATAAACATTATTAAAGTTATACATTAAAGATTAAACAGCTTTATATTTTCTTCAGAAAGCGCACCATAACAAAATCTAAAAGCTATGAGATGAAGTATGTGTTTTTCCAACTTACCATTAGTTTCCATTCCGGCCTCCATCACACAAGAAGAGAGCGTCGAGTATCCAGGGACGGCGAGCTACGACGACGTCGAGTGGGAGCCAAAATGCGAAGGAGGAGGAAAAGGAGGACGACGGAGCTGACGACGGCCAACGGCATGGAACACTTTCGAGTCCTTGGTTACCGTAAACTGCAACGTTCAAATGAGACATTCCACGTGAGAGGGTAAAAATTAACGACGACACTTCATCAAATATGTTCAAAACTTTTCATCAAATGCTTTGCTAGTCTACATCACTCATAGCTTTGGCTGCTAACTTCGCCGTAATCTTGTTAATATAGCATTGTTCTCGTTATTTTTGTGGTCAGAATGTCCGATTAACCTTCTCTTTCTGTATTGTACAATGAATTCCATACACGATCGAATGGAGCTAAACAACATGACGAAGCGACGGTTTTGCTTCTCTGTTGGCATGCGCGTTCAACAGGAAAGGAAGAATTCCTTCGTTTAGAAAATGAATAACGCGAGACGAAGGTTTTACCTATTCTCCTCCATCGACGAACGTCTTGCTCTCGAAACCAAAGACAGAATGAGCTCATTGTGTCGTGATTGACAAAGCTAGATAGATGGATGGATAGGTAGAACCGATGGATAAACAGAGACGGAGAAAGCCTGAACTACCGTTGGCGGTTCTCTGAAGATACCTGATGCTCTCGTGATTAGCTACTAGGCAACCAGCGAGATTTCTCTTTTAATTAATCTCAGCTCATCATTTTATGATGATGGGGATTTTCTGCAGGGGGAAAAAAGGAACAGCCAAAGGTCTACGAACACGATGGTTCAACCTTAATTTTACAATTTATCAAAAGCGACAAATTTTATAAAGGGAAAGGGTAAGAGTCCGAATTAAGAAAAACCTAAAAAAAAAAGTTATTCATCAATCCGTCTCTGCCCGAGTCGCTAAAAAGTTCTTTTTATAAAATTTAATTAACGACTTTTTCGGGGATAAATATAGATATTATAAAGATATTCCCTAGCGAAATCGAAACATAGTTATTACTCATGCCAAATGAACTGTACAACGTTCATTGCAAACTCTGAAACTGAATCCCCCCGTTTATCTGTAAGAAAGGAGTCGGATACTCACCATCAATTCAAGGTGCCCTGATCGAATGGACAGACTCTGGATCGGTGTGGCTTCCGTTGTCAGACGATTCCTTTTTATACGGTGCACGGGTCCCGATTCGTTCCAGTGACAAAACAGCGCCCGCCCCCCCCCCTCGGGCCGGCCGGCCACTCGCTCCCCCTCGCCGCTCTCACACAGGATTCTCCCATCCGCCATTCATTGGGTCTCTGCCAAATCGTCGCTATTCTCATGTTAAACAGTATGAAAAGGGACGTCACCGCCCGCTCCTCCAACTTAGCCAATGGGATGCCGCCAAGACTATCACGTGACTTGCCAAAGCAAACCCACGGCGCGACATCGCCATTGGTCTCTCTCTCCGAGCGAGAGAAGAACAGCAAAAATGATGGACGATACCTCCGGCATTCTCTCCGCCGTCACGAAGGAAACGAGCCGACCTTTTAACACCAGATTTAAACATTCTGACAGAAATCTCTTCTCCGTATCGTTTTCTCTTAATATTTCAAAGCATTTTGCTTATGATCTTAAGCTTAATGAATCCGTATTCTTTGGAATTCGTACAGGCAAATCAATTATTTCTTACATGAATAGAAAATTAAAAAAAAAAAAAAAAAAAAAAAAAAAGAACAACAAACAAGCATGTACATATAAATTTTCCCAAAACAACTAGATTGTTTATTCCTTCAATACTAATCAATTATTTAAAAAAAATAAAGGTTATATCAACTTCAAAAAATTGTTTTAATTAAAAACAAGCATCCTTGAGAAGTATCTGTGCAATTTATGCATAACATTTTTCTTTCTACTCCTCTTAACATTTTTTTTTTTTATCTAAATAAAATAACGCGAAATAAAAATGACAAGCTACATTTAGTAACTTCGACGAAGAGTCAATGCTCTCCATCTAAAATCGGATTACACTTTAGAGCCGCATTTAGTGCTGGAATGCTTTGGAAAAAACTTATTATTTCCCCAATTTTTGTCATTTAAATGTTATTCTCTGATTTTAGAATTAATGAACATATCGCTTACGGCAAGAATTCTGTTCAAGAAGAATGCGCTCTAATAAAAATAAATTCATATTCATATATTATTCAAAGTTGCAGTAAAGTTTTCGTTGGTTATTTCTAAAAAGTTTAAAAATGAAAAATAGTATTATAACAAAATTTCGAAGGCTATTCTTACATAATTTAGACTTGTAACTAACTGAGTTACGCTTCTTAATTACTTACTTTTTTAGAACGTTTATAGACATTAAAACATGATCCAGTGACTGGCCAATTTATACATTTTCTTTAATATTCTGTAACAAGAACGAGAGATTACCACAAATTATTAGACAACAAAGAAATATTAACTTAAGGGGCTTAATTCTAATACCACCAATTTCTTCAAAATAAGTTTAGCGAAATCAAGTTTTATTTCTAACGTAGTTAATATCCAGTTAAAGAAATATATGAGAAGGAGATTTTTAAAAACATAGTAAGTTTGAGGCTCTCTTAATGTAAGATAAAAAAAAATGAGCCTTCGTTTAAACACAATGGGTTTATGTTGGATATTCTTTTCCTTTCGGCTTCTGCAGCATGAAAATACTATTTCGTCTAACTGTTTAAGCAAGTTATAAATTTTAGGAATATGAATCAATCCCTAACACTAACAATATTACGAGCCGAATCTTATTTTTGTGGGAATCTTATTTCTCCTCATCTAAATATATTTGTTTTTGTGAAAAATTGTTAACAATTTTCGCCGCCATTATTTCTTAGACTTAATAACAATTAGATTGCGAGCAATTGCAAGCATAGTAACCATTAAGCTGAAGTTTTAAAACTCAATTTTTAGTTTTTATTTTTTAGTTTCCCATGCGTTAAGTTTTGCCAGGGATAAAAACTTAACACGTGGGAAACTAAAAAAATTCTACTACAAACAGCAAACTATCCTAAATACCAGTCGCACAAAAGCTTAGGAGTTAAGCTGGACAAAGTTTATACTTCAGTAAGGTAATATTTATTTTTTGAATATCATTATTTATTCAAGAAAAGGAGGAAACATTTTTCCTGCGCATGGCTAATTCTTCCCGATGGTCGATTGTTGAGCTCAAACATAATAATAATTAATCGCACAATCTCATAGCCTCCCATTTATATATTCATTTCCCCACTGAAGCAATTTTTCAAAGATTATCATCTTCTAAGATAAGTGAAACGATTAACATAATTGATACAAGAGTTTGATGACAATAATTTCTCCCTTTGATCTCTTTCAATGACAAAATTTCAAAACCATTTAGCAAAAGTGAGGAGATAAACGAAGTTTAGAAAGGTGAGAGAAGGCAAAGCGATTGGGGATGAAGAGTCAGCCCGCAGGGATGCTGAGAGAAAGGCTTTTGAATAGAGAGAGAGCGAAGTCGAAGGCTGTGTTCTGGTTCCGATCGGCTTTACCTTTGCCGCCGTTGCTATGACGACGGCCGACGGACGGCGGTGAGCATCAGTTCCAGTCTCTTTGCCAGAGAACCAAGGAGCGTCTGATGAGGTGGAAAAGATGGGCGGCCACCACGTGCCAACACTTTAACGGAAGAAAGGTTAATTAGCAGATCGGTGTAGACGCAATTAAATGTTACGATTAAGAAAGAGACGTAAAAGAATGACGACCGATCGATCGGCAATGACCAAAAAGAAGATATGCTAATGAGTGCTGCCGCCATTCAATTAACTCGATTCGTACATTAATTTTAAAATTTCACTGAAACCTGATTAGATTAAAATCGCTTTTCTTTTGGTTATCTTAAAGAAATCTATAGCACAGATAAGTCTAGAAACAGGTGAGAGGGTTCATAAACAAGGAGAAAAATTATTACTTCTCTTAATATAAACTCAAACTCCCAAGACTTTTTATTTGGGTCATTTGAAACTCGACTTTAGAATTTCTGAAGTTCTCAAAACTTTTTCGGGTTAATTTTAACTATCCGCACAAATCGCGAGTCAAATCGCAAATGCAAGTCTCACTCTCGGCCCTGCGGGCCTCGCTCGTCAGTGTTTTCCGTTATTCGAACGCCAGTCCCACTCTCGGCCCTGCGGGCCTCGCGGGTCACTGTTTTCCGTTACTCGAACGCCTTCGGCGTTCTGTCTACAACGTCCCTCTCCGGGGGCAAATAACTGATATATACTTCAACCTATTTGGTTACAGGGGGCAGTTGGTTTCCCCCCGACCGGTTACAGGAATCACGACAATTCAGTTTGCGGAATCAGTCATCGCGCGATTTGTGCGGATAATTAAAATTAACCCTTTTTCGCATAAGTTATATATATATATTTGTGCGTAAATGCAAATTTTCTTGCGATGAACTTATCGAAAACGCAAAAAATTTTAGATTTAATAACCTAAAATAAAAGATGTAAAGAATCCAGCTTTGCATCAGAATAATTTAGAATGACGAAGTTTTGAAACAATATTCAAATAAAGAAAACGACTCTAGAAAAGAAGGAAAATATGATTAAATTTTCAATGTTAATCTATCATTAAATTTATATCTTGATAAAATATAATGCCAATCGACTTACGGTGCTAACTTTAAATTATACTTTTATTTTAGCGATCTTAATTTTTATCTCGTTCAGAGATCCCCAGATTCATGAAATTTACCTCACGTTTCAACATAGACTCGAAGTAGTAGCTATAATGCGTACCGTTTCCTTTGGAATGCATCCTTGTCAAAAACAAATTGTGTGAGAGAAAGGAATATACGCCTTATATATATAATAACCGCGTTTTAACATTTTTGACGAGAGTTATGCAATTTGATGCTGATGATTACACTGGTCAAAAAAATTTTTTTTTTATTGTCAAGGGTATTTCAACAATTTCAGGGCAATTTTATGTGCAGAAACCAAAAATGACATTGGTTTTGTTCGATTGGCTCTAACTTTTGAGATACAGTCAATCCTCGAAAATTCGGTCTTCCAAGGAAGTGACAACCGTATACATCTGTGTTTCTTGTTTTTGTTTATTTATTACATACATTGTTCTGCAATCATTTTTATTGATTTTGCAGAAACATGAGTTATTCTCGTCGAAAGTGCTTGAATAATCCTGATGTATTCTATTACATTTGTGGAAAGCACACGCCACAGAAGTTGAGAACTAACATCACAGCCTTTGTCAAAAAAAGCCTATTTAGCCTATTTTGATGTGAAACTTGGAGACAAAGACAAGCTTTGGGCTCCACATAAGTTGTGCAATTTTTCCGATATCACATAAACTAGAGCCAATACAGGAAAACTGGTGTCATTTTTGAAATCAGCAACCCAAAATTAAATAAGAAGAGTCATAAAACTGTTGACAATGAAACTTGTGTTGACCAGTGTAATGAAAATTATGAGCTGCATAGGGGAAAAAAAAATCGATAAAATTTTAATTAAAGTTCAATTAAATGAACGTATAATGGAAATGAGAGAAACTCAAAACTAGGATTCTAACTACTCTGGTTAGCCCAACAAATTCCTCGAATGCCTTGTTGCTTTAATTACTTCAAAACTTGTGGCTTAAATTCCAGTTGAGTGAGATGAATTCGACTAAATTAATTTAGTTCGGTTTAATTAATCGCCACCACACTAAGCTTACATGCTCCTCTGATTTAACTGTTAATTAAAGCTTCCTTCAAATGAACTCCATTTTACACCTTTTATTGAACTTCACTTGTTTTAAAATGCAGTTACACTGAAGAATTTACTCGAAAGTAACATTAAAAAAATAAAAGGGTGCAAAGCTTTACACAAATATTAGATGCATGTCTCATAACCTTTTCGTACTGGGATACTAAAGCGGTTTAATTGATGGTATACATGTCCATTTTTTGCTTAACAAAAAATGAATTGATATAAAGCGCTAATTGGTCTTTAGTCATCGTTTTCCCGCCCATCTGTGCCATTTTTTTCTGTAAGGATTAAGCCAGTACCTCTCCCCCTTTGAAGATCTCTGAAGATGAAATGAACAGAAAATCTCGTTGTCATGGCTCTTAGGCTCCGATGTCGCACTTGAACGTATGGCAAAGATTGCTTCGGGCATAAAACTCTGCTCTTGAGCAAAGAAAGGACGCATATGGTCAAATATATAACTTTTTTCTGTGTACAAACAAAATAACGTATCCGTTATCTTGCGTCGTCGATTGAGATATAAGAGATGATGTCATGAGCTCTTACTATAGAAAGGAATTTCACGAGGAACATCCCTGAGAGGAAAGTCGTAATGAAATTTTTTTATGCCATAGAATTATTGTTATTTATGTTTTGTCAGTCCGTTAATTATATAAAATTGAGAAATGAGTGCAGTATGTTTAATAAAATACCTTTCACCTGGAGGGCTTGGAAGAAACGTATCTGACAGGACAGAACATTCATTGTACGTTATAAGCATACTTTCAAGCTAAACGGGAAAGAGTGCAAACATAAAACAAAGTGATTGACTCTTTTCTTCTTATCCTGAGCTAAATGAAAATGCCAAACACAATCCTGTTCAAAATTCATTTGCCGTGCGTCCAGTGTTTACATCAGCGATGTGATAAACGTCAGTTTCTGTGGTTTTACAAAACTATTTGAGTACGGGGATGATTATCGCTTGGGATGTTTGCCGATATAATCGTGAGCCCCCCTTTATTGCCTTTCTCCCCTTGTCGAGGCCGATGGGTGCACGTGGCGCTTCCTAACCCTCCGTTTTCTATCACCCTCTAATTACCGCTTTCTAATCCGATCGAGAAACGGTGAGAGGGTTCGTCAAAGGCGCGCGACTCGCTTCACACGTGGAAGCACCTGAATGCATATAGGGCCTCTTCTGCCGTGCCTTCTTCCCTTTCTCTCCCTTGGCCCGTCTGTTTCATCCTCCTCTTCTCTCGTCAGATTCATTCCCCTTTTAGGCACTAGTCTCTCTATGTCTCTCGTTCGTTCGTTCGTTCTTTCTTTCTTTCTCTGTCGCTCGCTCGTTCGCTCCGTCTCCGCTCCTATTATGGAACCACACAATGGACGGACCAACCACCGTCCTCCTTCCTCTTTCCGACCAGAACACATGGATTATTGGATTAGTCATCCTCTTTTTTATTTCCGTGCTTCTCCATGACTTGCCATCATTTTTCATTTAAGTACACCGTAAAAAAAAATAACAACCGGAGATTATCAATGCTGCTTTTCAATTTATCCGCCTAAACAACAACAGTAAACACGCCTGCTGTTTAGCATTTCTGCAAATGTTTATTGAGACAAAATGCAATGCTTTACTTATTACTCCATCCATAATTACTTTCATAATTATTATCGTCATTATTTACGGATAAACGGAGGGATATCAGGAAACTCTTAGTGCCACTTTTCATTCTTCTACTGGCAAAAATGAAACACCAAAGACCTATTTAACTAAAGAAACATTCGTATTTTTGCTTTAATGACAATAATTAGTTCTGAAATAATGACCTTTATACGAGGGTAAGTCAAAAAATAAATTTTATTATTTTAGTTTATTTATTTATTTATTATTATTATTTTTTTGCAGGTGAATGAATAAAGCTAGGTCAAGATAAAAAACAAGGTGACCATACCTTTATTACTTTCTCGTAATAGAGAAAGTATTGTAATCGTCAAAATATTCGACCTCGAGATTTTGATGAATCTCGAAGTTTTAGACCTCCCTAAAAACACATCTAAAAAAAAAAAAGAAAAGTCCGAAATACACATTTTTGGAATTATGTCTGGGTGTCTATATGTATAACTTAAAAACATAACGAGCTAGATGGATGAAATTTGGTATCTAGTCCTTAAGCTAAAGTTGTAGATCTGTATCAACTTTTGGACCAACCTGTCAACCGAAAGTGGTACTTTACCTAAACACATAAATACACTATTTTCTTCATATAAATAGGGCTTTAACTAAAGATAAACAAATAAAAATTTAGTATAGGCCTTTATAATGAAGAAAGACAATTAGATATTAAATTTCAGCCCAATCGCACATTAAAAATGGATACTTTACCCATAAGGTATTTGTACAGGGCGAGTCAAAATTCTTTGGACACCTTCATAATGCGAAACCTGAAGGGAAAAAGCGAAAAGTTATGATGGCAACTGATGATGGGTGATGGGCTGCATCCTGTGGGGTGTATGTCGATCATGACCCATCATCAGTTGCCATCATAACTTTTCATTTTTTCCCTTCAGGTTTCGCATTATGAAGGTGTCCAAGGACTTTTGACTCGCCCTGTATTTTCCTGGAAGAGTGAAGCAAATGAAGCAACACAAGTAAAAAGTTAAACTTCTCCATTACTTTTAACCAATAAGACAGTGTTAGCTTTAATTATTGGGTAATTAAATTACCTGAAAAGAGGCCAAATCTCTATTTGGACCAAACCCGATTTATTTTGCAAGTTAGCCCATTTCAGGGGGACAGTTTCGCTCAATTGTGCACAGTTAGAATACGAGAAAGTCTAGGGAAGAACACACGATTTTTTCCGACATAATTGCCTAAGATGTTCAAGCATTTATCATAGCGTAAAATGAGGTTTTTCCAGTCCTTGACGATAGAAAGTGGCGTCCGACTTAAGTTATTTCAGTACTTCGTCGTTATTGGAAATTCGACCTGATCTTCTTACCCGACGAGTGAAGTTGTTGGACGATAATGCTAGGCCTCATGTCGCCCGCACTTAACAGACCGCCTGGCATTGACTGTGTTCCCTATCCACCGTACAATCCGGACTTGCACCTGTACTTGGCAAAAAGAAAAAATAAATAGTTGAAACGACCTCATAGGACGTGTTTGATAGCGACAGTTTCCTTGTCCACGGTAGTTTAGTGGTTAAAAGCCATGGAGTAATAGACTTATGGAGTAGGTCTATTACTCCATGGTTAAAGCATCGGGACGGTAACCCGAAGGTCCCTGGTTCGAGTCCAGGTCGTGGAATTTTCTTTACTATTTTTCACTATTTATTCATTAATATTCGGACGTATGGCATGTAAAAAACCCTCCTAGGAATATTTTCCAGTTATAAAATGAAGAGACATCAACGGCGCAGACGATTTTCCAGTGACGACGAAGTACTGAAATGGCTTAATAAGCAGGACGCTACTTTCTATCATCAGGAAATGGAAAACCTCATTTTAAGCTATATGACTTACTTGAATAACTTTGATAATAATGTCGAAAAATAAAGTGGATTTTTTTTTTTTTTTTTTACCTTGATCTATCTTTACCCGTTCGCCTGCAAAAAAAAAACAAAACAGGGGACTTATTTTTTGACTAACCCTCGTACAATAAGCAAAAAACATGCTTTTATAAGGCTTGAGCTTATATAAGGCAAAAGGAGCATCATGAAAAAATAAATTACAGAAATGATCATTACATGAAATATAATAAGTCAATTCAAGTTTTTAATCCTTAAGCTGTTTACTTATGGATCAAAAACAATGCTTCAATACAAAATCTCAACACTGAAAGTTGCTAAAGAATTGAACATCAACTGGAATAACCAACTCCAAAGATTTCAATTTTCATTTCCGATTAAAGCTCCAATCGAGTATGCTCAATTTAAAAAGCAATAATTGGTATAATATTGCTCTTGTAGAATAAATTCGCTCTTTAATTTTTAATTGCGATAGATTTCTTGCATAAGCATGAATAAATTTGTTTTGGTGCGACTTTTCGATTGTATGCTGTTGACGGTGCGCTTTTTAAACACTCTTTCATTGCCGAGTTTGACTCCGAAGACCGTCGGAATCAAAGAAACACGTAAGTATAACCTTCCCGGCCGAACTTTGCGACTTGAATTTTTTGTGCGGTGGTGACGATAGATGCTTCCACTGCATTGTGGAACCTTCCCAATAATGGCACCAGGTCTCATCTACCGCGATAATCTTCAAAAACGCTTCCCTCTCACGACTGTAACGTTCCAGATGATCCAAACAGCAGCCGAAACGCAGCCCTTTGTGCTCTTCCGTGAGCATTCGGGGTACCCACTGACAGCAGACCTTGCCATATCCCAGGCTTTTCACTACAGCATATGCGGAACCAATACTGACGTTGTGATCCTTCGCAGGTGACCGTATGCTGATCCGCCTGTCTTCACGAGTTGACTTATCCATGTCTGTCTTCAATTGATCGGTGATGACCACGTTTGCTTAGCCCGGACGTACATTATCAGCAGTTTCCACACAACCATCATGGAACATTTTGGCCCAACGCACCACGGTTGCTTTCGAGACATGCTTCTCCATAAAAACATTCAACATCCGAGCATGAATGTCAACTGGTGGAATGTCCTCAGCTGTCAGAAACATTGTCACCGCTCGTTGGTCACTTTTGGACGGAAATTTAATAGGAGGGTCCATTGTAACACAAACGAAATACGAACATAAGCCTACCGTAACTTCCCACATCAGTGCTTATCAGAACAAGCAGACCATACGTCAACAATCACCCGTTTGCCTCGTGTCTGCGCACTCACGTGCTCGCGCGCTATAGCCCGAATCACTTTCATTTGAACATGCCTTATATTATCTAATCGTCACCTTTCGTCCAAATATCCATCGCACAGCAGAATTAGACTAAGGTAACGCTGTATAATTAATTTTTAAAAGAATTTTCAATTTAGCTATGGTCATCAGTATGACGTTGAATGTTACGATCAGAAATCTTTTTTCTCCAACTCCTGCAGAATATTTATTATAAAATTCAGAAAATTGCACATTTATAAAATTCGCTCGTATGTAGGGGTTAATAACTATCTGCTTTATTTATAATACCTTTTAACAAGCGCAAAAAATACATTACTTTCGGGGGGCCCCTTGGGGAGGTAGGTCTCTGTCGATGATCCTCCATTTGAAATAAAAAGTTTCAGAAATTTTGAAAATATTTCATATCGACATGGCAAGTGTAAATTAATGTCAGTAGCAATAACCTGCAATTTTGTGTGACTAAAAAACAGAAATCTAAAAAAATGTATCATGCAGAAGCTTCCAATCTTCTTACGTTAAAATTGCAATAACGACTAAATGCCTCCCTTTTATCATCAATATTTCAGTTTTGTTTCTATGGCACTTTTATAGATTACTTAACAATTGAAATTCTATGAGCTATTTCTTTTAGATAGATATCAACTAGGTTCACTAATTTAAACAGAGCTTTTCAAAGAAAGAATTTAAAGCGTTTACAGAAAAAAAAAAAAAAAAAAAAAATAAATTTAAAAAAAAATAATGAAAAAAAAATTTCTTTAATAATATATATTTTTTTTCTGTAAAACCTTTAAAATCTTTCTTTATAGATATACCCAATATATTCTTTAAGGGTAAATAAGATTTTGATGATAATAGCAAATACTTTTATACTTTAATAATAATTATAATTTCTAAAAAAAAAAAATTAAATTTTTATCTGCGATATTTTTACCCCCCTAGATCCGATGGCAATTCCGCTTCATTTCCTGATCAGAAACGTGAAAAAATTAAAGGGTGGGTGGGTGATAGGAGGGCGGAGCAAGAAACGTGGGAGAGGGAAAGAAAGCAGAGAAGAAAAGACGACTAGAAATGACGTCAAGAAGATCACGTGGCAAGTAAATTCCATTGTCGTTTCAGGACCCCGTGTTGCCTTGGGAACAAATTAACAACGTCAGGTTGGGTGCCCAATGATTTTAAAATAGCCCATTGCTCCTCATGACAAGGAGGATAAAGGCAGGAAAAAAAAAAAAAAAAAGATTTGCCCCCCCATCTTTTCCATCCATCTTCTGCGCACATCCAGCATTCATCCTTCGCCAACTTGTTTCTCTTTGCGTCGAAAAGCGAAAGAAATGTGCAAGGCAAAAAAAAAAAGTCCTCGTTAATAATACGTAGATTGTAATAAGAATGGTAGGGGGAACCAAGTACTTGACATTTCTTTGTTCAAAGTGGGAGAGAAAAAGTATCTTTTGCAAAAATCAGGTTACATTAATTATTAGATGCCCTTTACATGTATAACAAGAAAAAAAAGGAGGAGAAAAAAAAAAAAAAAAAAGAGCAAAAGAAAATACTACTTAAAAGATCAATTGTTTGATATTGAGCGAACTTTTAGGAAAAAAATATGAAAATCATATTTCTAATGAAAGAGTTACTATATTAAATTTGCGGCAATCAATTTAATTTATGTATGCAAAGTTGTGAACTGGTTGCGTCATTAGGCTGAAGTGTCGCTCAGCAACGGATCTGGCAAGTGCAAAGATGGCCGCCCTCTTGGAAGCAGACACGACAGACGAACAACATTCCGTCATTCATTTTTTTATTAGCGAAGGTGGCCTAACCAAATTCATACAGGTGTGCTTCTGGTGGCACCAATTAGAAGCAAAATCCCTACAGCCATTATATCGCTAATACAAGTACATGTAAGATCCCAACTCGTATATATGCGAAGTTCCATATAAACCACATTTAGTTATTATATGTTGAAATTGAATATAATTTCTCAACTTGTATAGAGCGAATGTAAACGACCTTCCAGAACCTTTCTCCACTCTTTTCTTGAGGACGATGTTTATAATTTTAAAACATATTTGTAAATAAATTATTTATTATTATATCTCATCCTACTGCTATTTACTCCATAGTTTTGCCTATTTCTGTAGATACCGATAGGATCGATTAGATTTTCTAAGATTTATGCAAATCAAAAATAAACCAATGACAATATTGTAAATTTTATGAATAGCAGCATATACGAGGTTGTGGGGATGACTTGGTACTCTTCAGATGGCGAATTTTTCCTTTGGCGTGCTACTCATCAACTACGAGTTGTGGTCCGAATTACACTACCGCATGAGCGTGTGACGAGGGGGGCATACATCAAACATTAGTAGTGTTATGACAAAACTTTGACAATTTCTACTTCTCTTCGTGTAGCATTCATTGTTTTATGTGCAATACTTTGCAGAATACAGTTTCTTTTAAACAAGGTGAATCATTTGCATTAACCCTGTATTATTATAGCCTACTACATGCAAACGCTTATTTTTAGATGTATATTACTTTATTGCAGATGATATTAAACTGTAAATCACCTACTCTATGTATAATTAAAGTATGGTATATAAAGTTGTTAACAATTTTAAGGGCCCTATTAAAGGTTTTATGGGAGGAAAATAACAGCTCTGAAGAAAGGAAAAAAATTAGGCAGCAGTAAATTCTATTTTTTTTTTAATATGAAAATGGATTTATTTACTTAAAAGACTATACAAGTAATTACCATTAAAACGCAAGATATAGTTCAATTGGCAATCATTTGTTTCTTGACATCAATACACGTTAACAGCTACTCCAACGGATAATTGATGCGGCCAAACAAATTCACAATCACGATGATAGTTCATGTTTACGATTCGGACTTGTATACATGTACTAAATTAGGGGTTTTCAACTTTCTTATCTCACGGCACCTGTACCTGTTAAACTTTTGCCGGAACTTAAATTATGACGATCTAAATAAGAATATACTATATCTTTTTTAGGATTTTAATTATTAACACAAACAAAAACAACTTGTTATAATTTGCAATAAAAAGAATAACGATTAAAATCCTTAAAAAGCTTTTATTTATTTTTCCGCTTATGAAAATTTTCGCGGCACATTTGAGATCCTTTCACGGCATACCTGTCTGCCACGCTTGAAACTCGCTATATTAAATCGTACACTCTCATGCTTTTCAATTAAAAGTCCATAACATGTGTTTTGTTTATCCATTTGCTACTACACAATAAAACTTTGATCTGCTGTAATTCTGTACCTAATTGCAATATGACCTATGTACGTATAAACATTTTTTACTCCTCAACAAAATGCCGAGGTCCGTTACACTTAGGCCCTCCGCACACGAAGCGAGTAAAAAGAAACCAAACTAATCGCCAACCAGTTACCAACTATGAATCGCACACGGCGCAACTGAAACTTGACTCAACTCGGTGACTATCGTGCTCGTGTTTGCCCGTTTCGCGTGGTTGTTCTGCCATTTTTGCAGTTTCTACCAAAGAAATAGAAACAAATCGCCGAGCAACTCTGCATGTCGAGTTGCCGATGACTGGTCATCAACGCGTTGCAAACTGGTTACCAACTAGTAGCGCCGTGTGCGGCTGCTAATTGAAATCAACGGGCGGCAACTATTTAGCGAATGATTGACGATTTAAGTTTGCAACTGGTTACTTTTTAGTCGCTTCGTGTGCGGAGGGCCTTACTATTAACCAGCATGCCATTGCGCATTCCAAATATCAAACGAAGAATTCAAAAAACCCGTCAATAAATATTTGCCAAAATCTTTCATGTAACAAATTAGCATTTATTTAAATAATATATTGTGTTTTAAAAATCAAAAAATAATTAGCTCAAATTTTGTTGCTGTAGTTATAAAAAAAACAAAAAACAAAAAAAAACGGTGTTAATTGCTAACTTCCAGAAAACATATTTTTAAAAAGTAGGGTAAGGGGGATATCGTTTCTCATTTCTCCGCATTACCTCCTTCATTGAATTTGTGACATCAAATCATGTTCAATTTGAGTGGCAGCTCTTCAGGGAGAGAAAGGTTCTCGCTGCTCTAACGAGGTTCAATGTCACACACTAGCACTATGTGGGGAAGCTCTGTCGACGAACCAGCTAATTTGATGGAGAGCGAGACGACGAAGGAAGAAAATAACGATTAGCGAATTGGAAATGTTTTCGGGGTTCTACACTCTCCCCCTTCGAAACCTCCTGAGAAGTCTATTGAAGCAAAAAGTGCACGTGACCTGTCATGAATTTTATTAGCATGTCTCTTCCCTCTGTGTCACTTCCATTACTGGTTAGGGAGAAAATAAATCGAGAAAAAAAAGTGCCGGAGAAAGTCACCCAATAAATCTGGAGATAAATTAAATTTTATTAGGAAACCGAGGGATTTAATTGAAGCAAAAAAGGGGCTTCAAAACATGTTTTTAAAGCCCACTGATAACTTATTTGGAAGGGTTTATTTATTAATTAATATCATTGCTGTTGCTGTTTTTTTTTAATTAGCAAAATAGGCATTTACTTAAAAAAAAAAAAAAAAAAAAAGAAATTCGTTCTGAAATTCTATTTCTTCACAACGATACTCTTCAGAAACAATAACAAAATAAAATATGAACAAATATATCCAATTTTATTTACTACAACGACAGATTTTTTTCTATAATCCACGATGTATCACAAGATTTATTAAATATGGAGATGTTCGTTTAAAGGTTTCATTCTAGTAAGCGGCATAGCAAGATATTTTGGCTTAGTTTATTGATTATAATTTCCGAAAGAAAAAGTCTACTGAAAATCCATGCAAATACCCGTTAACTAGGCGTGAATATGTTGTTAGTCCAAAGAAGACCTGCTAATCTTTTTCACCTTTCTGGATAAGAGTTTTCTGATTAAGGAGGAAGAGCTGCTAAATAATAGATTAATTAATAATGACAAAGGTATTTGTAAACGCATTTCAAAAATAACTAAATATTTGAAATTAAAGGGGAAAAGATATTAGTATAAACACGTTTTGCTTTATCTTCTTCTGCTTTTCCTTATTTGTAGTTCCAGCTGTTTTTATAAATTCCATAAACTAAAGGAAATATCCAAATTCAAATATTTTCATTTGTCAGCAAAATGATTTGATCTCTCATTGGAAAAAATATTTTGTCGGTTTGAAGATGAATATTCCCTTATTAAAAAACATCTCCCCTATAATCATTTTTTCAGCACAACTTATTCAACAGTCATTTTTTGTTATTCATCTGCATATTCTAATAAATATGAATTCTTGGAAAATATAGAAAAAAAAAACCAACAATCTTATCATTTCCAATCAACCTTTATTTATTTTTATTTACTTATTATTTTGCATTCTGCGTGCTTTAAAATTCAATTTATTCCTTCTAGATCAAAATATTCCGGCATTCTCCTCCCAAACCCTGGCCGGCTTCTGTTTTCTATCTTTAAGGTTCGTGAAATGAGATAAGGAATCTTCCTTTTCATTACAAGTTCTACCAGAAGACACTGTTTAAATAATTATTCTTTATGACGGAGGAAGAAGGGTAGAGAGTGGATGTGAATAATGAAACTTAAATTTCAATAAGAAAATTCTTCGGGACAATTTTAACTAAAAAATACTCTTTCGGAACAAAGAGAAACAAATTAAATTCTTAATCTGCAACAGTAGAAAACATTTATCAAAAAAAAAAACCGCTCGAGTAATGAGAACCCAAACTAAAACGGGCTTATAAAGTTTTTGTTTGCTTTATGAGGCAGACTATAAAAAGAACTTCATAAAAGATGCAACAGATTTATTAGAATTATTCCACGAGTTTAATTTACATATTAAAAGTCTAGGTCGAAAGAAATTCTGTCGCCCTTTGGTGTTTCTGGGCTTTTGACGGTGGATTGAAGATGGCCGAAGGTGCTTCATCTCAACGACGTCCCTTTCAGCGTTCGATGAGGGTTGTACGTGGCGCATTACGCTGATTGGCTACAACAGAAGGGGGAACATATGTTCCGTCGAACTAACCCACAATTAAATGAGGATTAGGGGTCGCTCCGAGTGGCTTGTCGTTGGCCGCGTGAAGGGCGTGCACAGTGTTTCGCGTGCGGAATCGATTTCCACTCCACTCCATACCATTCCCCCACCCGCCCACCCCGACAAATTTCCCTTGCTTTTTTTTTTTTATTTTATCCCCCAACGGCGAAGAGGGCGAGTTGTTAACACCCATTTCCAGCATCCGCTACTTGTACTGTTAACGCACCGTGACGCTAACAATTAATTGGGTTTTAATTGGACTGCGCAGGCGCCTAGAACGCCATCCATCCGGAAACAATCCATCCGTACTTGACATGCGTGGTGAACACAAGAGAAATATGTCGCGGATAAAGCAAAACGGGAAGATAAAAAAAAGGAGAGGAAGGACGAGGAGCTACCAGAAAAGGGATGAAGTAAAAGATAGTTGCTATGGTGACAAAAACTGACATCCCCGAATGTTTAAATTCCATTATGGAATCCGAAACTGATTTTAAAGTAAAAAGTGGCATTCTTCAATTTGAAGTATGTAAAGCAATAGGAAGCACCGGCCGTAAGAGGGCAAGAATTTCATAAAGAGCAAAACGTACATTTCCAATACTTTCAGATGTAATACGACAAACTTTTTTTTTTTTTTTTTTGGTTAAAAGTATTTCCCTTGCGCCATTTTTTGCTTCATCACTTCAGCTTATTCTGCTTTTTGGTATTAAATTGCTTTCTAACATTCGGAATTAATTAAAGATACAATATTCCTCAAGGTTTGATCTATTTAGATAGGAAAATAGAAAATTGGGGATTATTTTGACGGCAATCCCATACGAGGGCGGGAGGAAATGTGGAGGATGGGAGGGGCCAATGTCATCGCACTGATTAAGTCGACACAAAGCGCCTACGCTCGTTGCAACATGTTGCAGTTTGTGGGTGTAGCCATCCTCCAGGAATTCGACAGAGAGCGATTAAACCGGTTCAAAAATGTATAAATAGCTTCACCGTCTCAAATAAGTTCATTAAAATGCTCTGAAAAGCAAATTTCAGTAAATTCACTGTGATATATAAAGAGCAATAACGAGCGATCTCTTTAGAAAGGCAGGCTTAAAAAGAGATGTGTTTACATTTGTTTACAAGTGAATAATTTTGAAGCATACCGAATTAGATGCAAATTAATGCAACGATCACTCATGGCGCGTTAATACAAATCACGTAATGACGACCGCAACTACGCAACTATTCAAAAATGCTGCATAGCAATAATCGGCCGTACTCGTATTGACATTGGAGTAAACAAGCATCTTTCAGAGTATGAAAAGGGGCTCATTTTAAGTGCTCTTCTTGCTGTAGCTACGACTTCACAGATTGCAGAACTGACTGGAGTTTCTAAAAGTGTGATCGCTAAACAGTTCACTCTTGGAAAATTCAATCCACACTCCAGTCTAAGAGATGTCGGTGCCGTCAGAGTAACAATTGACATATTCATTTCAATCCTGGCTTCTGCAACCCTATCAAACCGCTGTAGAACTATGCGCAGGGAACTGAAGGAATTGATAAATAGCCGCTTGGCTACATGTAAACCACCGATTTTGAAGCAGAACAGAAAAATTCTTGATATCCATGCTGTCCAATATTGCTAGAATTAAGAATAAAAACCTAACAAAAACTCTACCTGGTTAAGCAATAAGGTAGAGCTTTAATTACCGACGCGTTTCGATTTACATCTTCATCACGGGTAAACAGCTACAAAGTTGACAACAGGAGTTTAATGAGTTTTCTTTCCTTCCTTTCTTGTTAGCTACAAAGTTGTCTGAACACAATCAATGGAATTAATAGCGTATTTAGAAGTACATTCTGTATCTAAAAAAAGAAGTACCTGATACGTATTTCGGGTACATGGTATCCGGTATTTCCTTTTTCCTCCAAGAGGTTTTCACTTTTGGTTGTTCCATTCTACAGCATTTACTTATTACTACAGTAAATGAACATTGGTACAGTTTATATAAAGAGAAACAGAACTTAATTCAGTTATGTAAAAAGCACCTTCTTGTTTAATGAGATAACTTTAACACATTAAAAATCTTATTTCACTTCATCAAGTGGAAGATAAATTACTAAGTCGGAGATTCGCCTGATCCAGACTATAAGAAACAATACGAACGGCAATCAAAAAATTCTAACAATCATAGACACGAATGCACAGATCATTTGACAAGTTTTTCCAAAATTTCGATGCGCTTTTGCGGCCAGGATTGAAGAATAGTTTCACTTTGCTTATAGGAGAAGCGTTTTACCTCTGGGTTGATCTCGTCGTCGTCTTGGAAGGGCCTTCCACAGTTGTTTCTTGAGGTTAGGGAAGAGGAAGTAATCGCTTGGCAGCAGATCGAAGAGAATACGGTGAATAAGGCAAAAATTCGTATCCCAGCTCCCCTTAAGCTTTGTAAGCGATCGACAATAAAATGCCCCTTTTTAAGGATTTTCCCACTCGATGCTGTGCAAGAAAGCTAACTTTCGTGGTTTCATGCGGAGCTTTCGCACACCTCAGAACAACATCTTTATAAACACTGAATAACATCAAGTGGAAGATAAATTACTAAGGCGGAGATTCGCCTGATCCAGACTATAAGAAACGATACGAAGGGCAATCAAAAAATTCTAACAATCATACTGAAGGTTTTATACGAGAGCCATAGATTTTATACCAAAAAAGGTGTTAGAAAAGACAATATCATTATACCATAATATGATGATACTGTACCTATATAATGAGAATGACTTACGGGAAATTCAACTAGAGTCGACGGTGACTAGTATTCCATGCCGGGAATGACTTCGTACTCGCTACACCGGAAAAAAAATACTAACATGTAATATGTAAAAATTCACTCGAGACTTCTACACCAGGTGATCAAAATAAAGCGTTACGAATTGTTATCTCGGAAAAAAGGTGTTATCGAAAAGAAATTTCTGAACAAATGTACCATATGAAGGGAGCAATACGATGGTCATTTTTATTTTCTATTCGGTCGAGGCTTTCAAGGTCATTGGAAGGTCAATTTCATTTTTTTTAAATGGCATTAAATTGTCTGAAACCTTTTTTTTATCCAAACCCAAACTTTCGAAGATGTAATTAGGACATTAGCTTTTTAATTTACAAATTTCCTCTTGAATGTCATAAGAAACTCAGACAAACAAATCACGAGGTTTGAAATAAAAAAGTGGAAACATTGTCTCTGCGATATTGAAGATCCACCCTAGACACTGTTGACCTCGGAAACCCGAATTCTTGTGTAATCTCCGATATGCTATAGTCTTGCACCGATTATTATCCCACATGTAAGTCGGTTAACTCGCGACGTGCTGCCATGTTCACTACACACCTGTCTGTAACACACCGGTCAGATATCGGGTCTACACTAGCGCCATACGCCGCTTCTGGCCGCAACATTCGGGAGTCATACACGGCACACATCTTCAAATGGGGCAACCCTTCCCGTGACTTTCGAAAAAAAAAATGAAAAGTAAGGAAGAAGAGCGCCCATTTTCTTCAGTAATTTTTATGGGGACGTTTTAAAATTTGATTCGAAGTCGTCGTTTCCGTTCGAACTCGCAACTCGCCTATGAACCGTCGAGGTAGTTTTATTTGCTCTCCCGCTTCTCGTTCTCCTTGAGGCGCTGACAGAGAAGTTGCGGAATGAAAAATATAAAATTAGAAACGCAATTGAAATTCAGACCTCAAAATAGCCGCGTTCAGCGTCACTTCCTGTTAATTAGTTCAGAAATTCGTTAAAAATCGATCTGATGGATGGGTAGGCCTGAAGGATAAAATAGCAAAAGCGTATCGCTCTTTTTTTTTTTCTTTCTAAATTTATCTTCGTCTTCACCAGGGTATGAGAAATTCAAATTATCTAAAAATGCATTCAAAGTCAAATGGCATTGTCCTCTCACATTTGCATGCAAGTACAGATAAGAATGCACGACTATGAGCATTTGTGCATTATAACAGCTAGAGTTACAGCTCAATTTGATGAAAAGTTGGTGGTTGACAATACTGTAATCATGGACAAGTTGTGAATTCAAAAATCAAGACGTTCGTCCTTTTCTTAAATCACGCTGGCTAGATAAGCAAAGGGGGCATGTTAATATACAGAATAAATAACATACTCTGATGGACAGTAAAGCATCTTCTCTGAAATACCTGTCCCTGTTTGTTTTTCCGAGTCATTCACCGAACTTTCCGGTCTCACCTTGTAATACAGTAATTGGCATCTCAAAACTGTTCTTTTTCATTAAGCAACTACAATATTTCATAAAGTTAAGCATTCGCGAAAACAAGGTTGGTTTGTTGGTTTATTAGAAATTTGGCGTCGAATACTAAGGTCATTTTGCGCCTTTTACACAAGTTATATCTGTACGCAGCCCGGGACAAACACAAACATCCATGCCCACGGTGGGATTCGAACCCACGACCAGGCGGACTCGAGAACTAGAAAGCTTACGCCCTAGCCCTTTCGGACGGTTCGAAAACAAGGAGACTACATTATAAACGCACTGTATATTAATGGAAATTATAAGATAACCAAAATGATCTTGCTGTGTGTGTGACATAGTATGGTTTATGATAACTGCAAGAACCTTTTTGGTTACCTTGTAATTAGATTAGTAAGTCAAAAATTAAAGGAGCATTTTCTGTTTTCTCGATTAGGTGGTTGCTGCACTGAATATGTCATTATTAATCATAAGGTCAAGGTTCTTTGTATGTTCAGTGGTTGTTTATTACTTTATCCGATAGTGATTTCATGTTGTCAGATTGACCAATGACTTTAAGGACCTCTTTTGGTTCACTATATTCCTAAAGTAAATAGTAACAGCCACTCTACGAAACGTGAAACCCAGTTTGAAACCGTCCAGCCATTTTATTAGATGCACCTAGCTAATAGCGTGTTGAACCACCCTGCATCCTGTTAAAATACCTGTGGGCATGCATTCAACAAGGCACTAATAACGTTGTGGAGATAAGGCGTGCCAATATTAGCTTATCACGCATTACCTCGAAGCGCAACGGAAATAGACATACTTTGCACAGGCCATCCTAAAGATTCTCCATGAATTTCAGAACCGGAGATTGCGCGGGACAATAGCAACTAGGAACACTCGCTGGCATATTCCAGGATCCATCCCATAGTTATGTGGATTCTAGGCGCTGGCTCATTATCCGTATTGAAAATAACCATCTGCTCGTGTTTACACACAGGGACCGTGAACATGTGTGCTTGATCAGCAATGACGTTTATGTACGTTGTACAGGGTGATTCAAAAGTTACTGTGCAGTAGTGCATGGAAACGTGTACAGAGGGCGGTAGTAGCAAAATGGTGCTGACAACGTACTAGCGTGTGTTCCTAGTGGAGAATGTGTTCCGGAACGCTGGCAAATACACAGAGGAGGTTCGGCAGCTGTTTCAAGAGACGTTCCCTGGTGCACCTGCCGCCCCGCCACACTGGAGGAGAAAGGGCTTGAGATCCAGGACCCAGTAAATCTCTGCGCCGACTCTCACAACAAGCAAACGTGTCCTACAGTACAGCCCAACGCATCGTGAAGAAGACGTTGAAAATGTTTCCGTACAAAATGCCAGCGGTGCAACCGTTGCAAGAGTGAGATAACCAACAGCGAATTGAGTATGCGGAGTGGAGACCTTCATTGCAGAAAACACAGAAGACGTCCTCAACGTAACATTCTTTACCGACGAGGCTTGGATTCATCTTTCCGGTTACGTTAACAGCCAGAACACACGCCTCTGGAGCGCTGACAATCCACACGAGTTCCAAAAGCAGCCTCTGCATGAACCCAAAATAGGGCAGACGCATCATCGGTCCCATCTTTTTCTCTGGCACAATTAATGAACATCAGTTTCTGGAACAGTTTGTGTCCGAACTCGATGAGGAAAAGATCCGGGGTGCCTGGTTTCAGCAGGACGGGGCAACCGCGTATACAGCGCGCACGTCAATGCACTTTCTGCAGGACGTCTTTGCTGATCGAATCATCTCGCTGGCGGCAATAACTCGGCACAAGAGTGTAACTTTCTCGAACTCGGCAGACGAGTGGGAATTCGCGTCTGTTGGTGGTTTTTGATGAAACTGTGACGTTAAGTCTTTTCCTGTCTTTGTATCGTTCGTCAATGAACGGGACAATGACTTTCAAACTGGCCTGTGATCAAATATAAAAACCATTTCCCAGGTCGAATGATAAATTCGTCACTCAACATTCACAAGTAGATCAATAAAATTAGATTATGTTTATTTAATCATAAAATAAATATAGAAAGAGAAGTTGAAAGAAGAAAAAAAGAAATTACTTAATCCAATGAGATAAAATCAAACGACGGTTTTTATTAAGAGAATAATATCAAATGAGTCAATTAAGTATTAAATTGTAAGTTGATAATACAAAATTAAGTCAAATAGCACCAGCACTTTAATCAGATATACTTATGACATCGATGCAAACTTCGCACTAATCCTTTACTAGTATAAACTGTATATAGTATTGCTGGAGTGAACTTATTCACCTTTATCATAACTCATTGAGTCTTGAACTTGACATTGATAATTCAGAATCACATTGTTGTGTATCGTTGCACAGATTAAGTTAAAGAAACAATCTACTCACAGTTATTTAGATGAGAGTCAGAATATTCACAGTATTGCTGCTCGTGGTTATGTCGTTGACCTTGATGTGCTCAATGATGAGAAGATATCACGTTTATCTTTTCGTTGATTTTCATATATTGCTGTGGCTTTCGATCGCACACCGATCTGCATATATGAATTCCTTGACTCAACGATGAGGGTAGGTAATATGAAGAACAGTTGGAGTTGAAACAACGAATGCAGGGTTAATTAGTTGTGTCCTTGCTTAATTGTACTTTGATAAACCTCATTAGTATCCTAATATCACTGCTTGGATTAGTAAATCAGGAATCCACTTGCTGCATCTCACTCCAGAATACTTTATTCTGTTAAGTTCATTCTTGATTCTTTGACCAGAATGAAGGTACGATGCACGAATTATAAAATTATAATTTCCCACCTCCTCTCTCGCAACAAGCGTCTTTTCCATGCTCATTCAAATTTTCATCTTGCATCTTTCTTTCACTTCAAAATAGTACATATTTACACATAGTTTCTTACAAAACAGATGATTATGAACAATCGAATAGGTACCTCTCCCACCCCACCCGCTCATCACGAAGATCCGTTCCCACTCTCCCATCTCCAAACTGTCCCAAGCACATCCGCTGCAAGGGAGAGGTTTCCTGGCAACCGATTGTTGCGAGAAGAAAAGAAAAAGCAGAATTTGAGTGCCGACAGAGCTCAAATTGCAAATAATTTATTTTCTGTAATTGCAAATAAATTATTTGCAAATCACAAAACAATGCGAACTTTGCCAAAAACTCCGCCCAAGAATCTGACCTGCACGTTCACTGGACCTCACACCTCTCGATTTCTCCTTTGGGGTCCCTTGAAAGGTAAAGTGTGTGTATACCATCCCCACATATTGCCTGAGCTGAATTGAAGTTCAGCAAATCTCACCAGCCATATCGACCAGAGTGTTTCACAACATGCAACTGCGTGCTAACCGATGTCGTGAGGCCGGTGGCGGGCATTTCCAGCATCTATTGTGAGTGGATGGTGCCACCAGCCACTGCACATTAACTTTTGAATCACCCCGTAGTATTCCAAGTGTATCTAGCTGTGCCAAGAAACGATTCCCCACAGCGTAACAGCGCCCCCTCACCACCTTGCAAAATCGTCATGCTGGAAAGATCCATAGTTTCATGCTATTTTCTCCAAATGCGGATTCTCCATCAACATCATGCAACAGGATCTTCGACCCATCCGACGAAGTGTTCTGATCCATGATTCAAATGTTGCACTGTGATGGTCTATTTCCAAATTTCGTCTTGAAATGCTACTGGGCAGATGCTGTTTTTTCAAGTTCTATCACGAAATGCATTTTCCTCACCAGCCATATCGAGCAGAGTGCTGCCGCTATTTTGAGTAAGCAATTCGCATATGGCGAGCTTTTAAGATAAAACTTGGAGGGATAACCTATCATTCTGTCATTTATTTTGGCGAGATATTGAGTGAAGCCTTGGTGTGGGAGTTTGCTTTTTTTATCAATCATTTTGACTTACCCTATATTTTAAAAATTGAGTATTAAATCGTGTTACACTTTCGCAGGGGAAACTAGAAATCTTTTATTTGATTCCAAAGAGGAAAATGCATTTCGTGATAGGGGGTGCAGCAAGGGGAAACTAGAAATCTTTTATTTGATTCCAATGTTTCCAGATTTACACTTTTTTTAACTCTATTTTTCTGTTCTGAAGTGAATGCAACAGTTATTTTTATATCTTTCTAAAACATTTATACGACGCATAAAATTCGAATTAAATTTCCTGATTAATGAAACAAGGAAACTTTGAACTGATTGCGATGATACTAACTGTTTACAAGGAAAGGGTTTTTTCCCAGCCTGCTGTTTTGAGGAAAAAAAGATAGGAGCAAACTTTATTTATACAGGAAAACTGAATGAAACAAGAAAAAAAATTGACAGTTTACGTTTCGGTTCCAGGCGCAATAAGAGTTATGAAGAGGAAAACGCGTGGGCTTCAAGCACTGCATTGCGTGCGCACTGTTTCTCGATAGTACATTCGAGACAACGGAAGGGGCGGGGAGAGTCAAAATATAGGTTCTTCAGAGTTATATATCAAATAGTCAAAATAATTTCAAATACAGGTGGACCCTCGTTATAACGAACAGCTAGGGACCAAAAACATTAGTTCGTTATAACCGGGATAAAAAAAAATGAAATCGCTCTAAAAAATTATTTCCAAAATATGACAATACAACTGTATGCTTTTTTTGCATTTTTTAAACTTTCGCAAGCAGTTGTTGCAATTTGGGCTTCAAAGTCATCAATTTTGCCTAAAATTGAATCGGGAGCATTTTTTTTTTTGATTGACAGCGCGAAAAACGATTTCTCCCTTTCCGTGTTTTGTGAAAATTCGTTACAACGAACAGTTACGATTATTGCAGGCTATGCGGGACGGGGCCAGTCTACGTACTTCTTCCAATGAAGAGTTCATTATACTGAAATTCGTTACAACCTTCGAGCATGAAAATAGAAGGTTATAACTGATTTTTGTTATTATTATTATTATTATTATTTTTTTTTTTTACATTAAATCAGTTACAATTTGCCGAGACTTCAAAAATAATTCGTTACATCGAGGAGCTTGTTATAACCAAGTTCGTTATAACGAGGATCCACCTGTATTACAAAACCTAACATTTCGATGTCTAGTTTAATACTTTTTTGATGTTTGAATGTAACTTTTTGAAGGGTATAAAAATTTTTGCAGACAAATAAAGTTTATTTTTTGCTCGGTTTATTATTAGGGGACGTTCAAGAAATACGTCATGCTTTTAGGGAGGAGGAGGAGTATGAAAAGTGTGACACAGCGTGACATGGGGGGAGGGGGGTTTCTGTAAGTGTGATGTCACAGCAAACCCTTTCAAATTCTGAAATTTCAAATTCGGTTTTTTCATGTTACTTTTTTTTTTATTATTATTTCATTTGGGTCTCCCATTTTTGTGAAGATGAGTTAGTTAAGGCCTCTGCGCACTGGCGATTTTTGTCGCAGCGGCTCTTTAACAAAAGACGGGGACAGGGTTAACAAAAGAATTATTGAATAAAATAGAAAGCATTTCTGGAAATGTCGCGGCTGTCGCTCGACACTGCAGAGCCGCGACATGCAGGTGTTTAGCCCGAGGCACAGAAGGGGTTAATTTGCTGTTCATTAGCCATTGTATTCCACCCCTATAACCCTCCTACTGTTAAGAAGTCGCTGCGACAAAAATCGCCAATGTGTTCTACATCAAATGTTTGCACCTTGACACTTCATTGGCCAAATGAGTAAATTCTATCCGTATGATAAATTTTCTTCACCCTTTGTCACCTTTATTTCATCTCTGTCATTGAAAAAAAGACACATGTTTTTTTTGTTTTTTAAGTGATTAGACTTTTCCAAAGAAAAGAGATTCCATTACAAAAAATAAAAAAAAACCAGAGTCAAAACATTAAATTAGGAAGGTAAGAGGCAATTTTCTCGTTTATTTTAACTTACTTTTCAAACCCGCTTATCCGTTAGGGTCGCGGGGGCAGCAGCCCTATGGAGGATCTCCAGCGATCGCGATCTTCCGCCATCAGGCGCATGTCCTCCCTGGTAATACCCAAGCGACTCGAACCCAGATTCTCCATGTCGTCTAGCCACCTGGTTCTAGGCCGACCCCTTGGTCTCTTATCCACGGGCTTGGAAAGTAACAACTGCCTAGGAAGACCAGTTTGCGGGCATCCGTATCACGTGGCCATACCAGCGCAACTGAGATCTCTAAATGCGGAAAAATAGCGGCTCAACACTTATTGTGCTGCTGTGCACTATCTAGTAGCGTAATACCTGCCACATTTCTCAGAAATCTCATTTCGGCCGCTTGTACCCGCGATCGCACTCTTTCGGTAATTACTCAAGACTCATGACCAAGGTGAGAATGGGGATAAACATTTGAAGACGAAGCTGGCTTTGTTTCCCAGCTCGCGTTTCGTTACCACGGATCGCCACAGTTCACTTTCTAACACAGCTTGCTGCACCGAATCGAGCATCCAATTCTTTTTCCTGCCGCCCATCGCTCATGAATTCAATCCCGAGATACTTGAACTTCTCCACCTGTCTCAATGAGGCTCCCCTAACTTGGAGAACGCACTGAGCAGGCTGTCTTGAAAAGATCAGAACCTCAGTCTTAGCCACACTGATCTTCATCCCAGCTTCTTCACATTTGGCTGCAAACCGGTCTAGTGCATGCTGAAGGTTTGTGCGAGAAGACCCAAGGAGGACTATGTCTTCAGCAAAGAGCAACCTCACAAACGCTCATCGCCTCGGCTGCCCCTGTCTATCCAGTCCATAAAGATAATAAACAAGAGGGGCGACAGTACGCACCCTTGGCGGATTCCAACACCCACGGTGAATGGTCTTAACTTTTTTTTTTATTTATGAATTGGGATCCAATACGTCCATCCAGGGCCTGTATGGCCAGAGGCCGACAAGTTGGGTCCCTGGATGGACCTGGTTCCCCCCCGCCGGATTGAGGGCCCCGCCGCCGGGGGGGGGGGGTGTGAAGATTGTCTATCACTGATGGTTGCCCCATCCAGTGACTAGCCGTGCCTGATGTAGCTTAACTTCACAGAAGTTGTGTTCAGTGAAAGCCCACCAGGCCCCGCATATTCCCAGAATTTCTCAAAGATTTGCCTTAGAGCAAAGATGTGATCTATCGTGCTTCGGCCAGGTCGGAAACCGCACTGCTCCCCCGACAGTTTGGAGTCGACTATTTCCCGACTTCTCTTCTCCAGACACTTAGCGTACACTTTCCCAGGAATGATGAGCAAAGAGATGCCTCGATAGTTGTTGCAATCTCTCTGATCTCCCTTTTTGAAGATAGGGATCACAATTCCTGTCTGCCATTGCTTAGGGGCCTGGCCAGATATCCAAGCAACCTGACACACTCGAGTCAACCACAGGATATCATCCTGATTTAAGTTCTTTAGCATCTCAGACCGGATTTCATCATCACCTGCAGCTTTGCCAGTCTTCAGGGACTTAATTGCCCATCTGACTTCTATTTCAGTGATACTACCGTGACTATTCTCCGCTCCAAGGTGCACCTCATGTGCCTCAGTTGTTGCTGTCACCGGATTAAGAAGAGATGCAAAGTATTCCTTCCACCTATCAATACGCTCTCCTCCGTTTTCAGAAACCTCCCATCTGAACTCTTAATAGTTTGTGATGAAAGAGACTTCTTTCCACGGAGGCGGCGCACGGTCTGCCAGAACACCTTGTTTGCCGAACCACAGTCTGCCTCCAATTTCTCCCCGAACTTCTCCCAGGCCTTGGCTTTAGCTGTTGATACTGTCTTTGCTACTGTTTTTCGCGCCTCAGTGTACCGCACTCGACTCGAAGGTGACTTATTTGCAAGCCATAGCAAATAGGCTTCATTCTTTGCCTTGACAGCTTCTTGGACTTCACCGTTCCACCATGCAGTCCTTTTCTCACCGCCCTGCGCCACACTCAGCTGCTTACGACCACATCACAATGCAGCCGAAGTAATCACAGCAGTTTTAAACAACTGCCACTCCTCTTCAACAGTACCACGATCACTCGGTAGTTCTTTGAAGCTTGAAGATGTGTTATCTGCAAAGGTCTTCTTCACAGCTCTATCCTCCAATGCCTCCCACTTGACACGCCAAGTCTGTCTGGACCTAGTATTTCATTTGGATTCAGAGAACCGCAAAGTGCAGACAACAAGGTGGTGATCAGTTGATAGTTCTGCCCCTCTCCTCACACGAGTATCCAACATTGATCTGAATAAGTCAGCTGATACGATTACAAAATCAATCATTGACTTCGGGTCCATTGCATCCCTGTACCAGGTATACTTATGGACATCCCTGTGCTGGAAGAAGGTGTTTGTGATGCAAAATCCATTGTTGCAACAGAGATCCAACAAGCACCTCCCATTCGCATTTAAAACGGGTCACCATTTCTCCCAATCACGCCTTTCCACGTTTGGTCATCAGCATCAACTTCATCTAGAAAGAGTGGGTACTCTGTGACTGCATTCGGAGCATATGCAACGAACAGGGAGAGAGGCCGTTTCCCTATCTGAAGCCTCAGGAGACACAGTCTTCCACCTAAGAGGGTCCAATCTGCAACAAAATCTGCCAGCCGGGGACTTGTGAGTATCCCCACTCCCGCCTGGGCAGTCATGTTAGGGTCGACACCTGAGTAGAAGAATCCCCACCCTCCTAAGTCCACAGTTCCAGAACCCGGACGTTTCGTAGAGGTAATACCTATGATATCCAGTCGATATAGTTTGGCTTCCTCCACTAATTCCGATTCCTTTCCTGTCATGGAGAATACGTTCCAAGTGCCGATTGACAGCACCCGATCCCGTTGTCGCTTTACCCGTTTCTCCTCCTGGGTAAAGGCATGCGCTGCCTCCGACCGTTTCCCCAAGCGCATAGCGAGTACACTGGTGGGGCTTCTCGGAGGCATTGCTCCGAGATAACAGCCGGAAGACTGTCGACTATTTTTCGAACGAGAGTCTCTGCCTAACTCCCGAACGCGGGTGACTTTAACCTGCGCCACATACGATGCAGTATAATTCTCTCTTTCGTCGACATCATGAGATATATGTTTGTTTGGATATTCTTCGTCTCACTTCTCAACCATGACCTTTCTGGTAAGGGTGACCCTAAAGTAGCAGTGCTACAACCAGCATAGCTCGCAGAATCCCTGAAGCACCCAAACCCCTGACCCATGGTAAGGGAGCATCCACTCAGGGGCTCGTTTATTTTAATAGGATTAAAAAAATAGGCAGAGGGGAAAAGTATTTGGAAAAAAATGAGTACATAACCAAAATAAGGGAACTAAAGATGGGAAAAAAGAGGGAAAACGAGTTAAGGGAAATTAAAATGGGAGAGTTGGAAATCTTAGTGAAATTGATAAACTACAATACCATCAGAATTCCCCATTTGCAGCAGGTTATACCATATGTATTGTAATTTTTGGTCATAATCATGTCGTCTCATTCAAATCGCCATATTCATTTCATCCGAAGATTATTTTGTCACACAGACAACTTGACATATTCAACTCGTCCAAGAACCATTTTGCCACTTAGGATGCTGTGCTTTCAAAGGAATTGTATATAGGATGCTATTGAAAGAAGTGATAGGTCAAAGAAGCAAATTATATAGTATATGTTCCTTAAGTACAACGATTATCCATATACACTCACTCACCAAAGTCATGGCACATCCCTCCAATCAGGTTCCCTGTCCGTAATGAGACAAATCCCGCTGCTTCCATTCTCGGAATGCAGGTGCACAGGACTCCTTGATATCACACAATCATTATAAGCCAAACTAGCTGCAGAAATGGCAGCACGCCGAGAGCTATCCGCATTTGAACGGGGGATGATTGTTGGTACCAGATGGACGGATGCCTCAATATCAGATGTAGCCAACATCCTGCAATTTTCCCGCACAATCGTTGCAAGGGTCTATCTAGAATACACCCAACAAGGGGTTACAACCAACACCCCCTGAAAGACGGGCGTTGTTACAACCCATGTCGGACAGCGGACGGGCCGTCCACGCCACATTGATGCCAGGTGTTCGTCGGATCACCCGGCTGGCAACTGCTGACCGAAGGGCGACAGAGGGCCAAATCACCATGCGGTACGACCAGGGAGATCCCACAACTGTGTCCGTGACTACAATTCGGCGAACCTTGGCAGCTGCAGGCTTTGGGAGCAGGCGGCCACAACGGGTGCCACTCTTGACAGCTGCACATCGTTCACAACACCTAGGCTGGGCCAACCAACATCGCCATTGGACCGCTGAGGACAGGCAAGGGGTTGCCTGGTCCGATGAGTCACGGTTTCAGCTGTATCGGGCCGATGGTCGTGTCCGTGTCTGGCGCAGGCCACACGAAGCCATGGACCCCGCTTGCCGGGTGGGGACCACTCAGGCAGGTGGAGGCTCCACACGGGTCTGGGGTGTTTTCTCGTGGCATGCAATGGGTCCATTGGTGCATCTGACATCCACTCTGCGTGCTACCTCCTACGTCGATCTGCTTGGGGACCACCTGCACCCCTTCATGAACTGTTTTTACCCTGCGGGCGATGGCATCTTCCAGCAAGATAATGCGCCTCCACACACGGCCCTTGTGACATGGGAACATGCTACCGACTTCACGACAATGATTAGGCCTCCACGTTCCCCAGATTGCAATCCCATTGAACATTTGTGGCACCTCATCGAACGATCTGTCAGGTCGTCACCAACACAACTGGTAAATGCAGCATCGTGCAGTGGAGGCGGCATCTCTTCCATGACGGGTCACCACAGTTTATCCGGGCCAGAGGGGGCCCAACACGTTATTAGAGGTGTGCCTTGACTTTTGGTGAGAGAGTATATAATATATAACTGGTCCCGCTATCTATATAGTGAGCTAAATGTGTCGAGTCAACTTAGTGACAAAACGATCCTGGAACAAAGTGAATGCAACGAGCTGAACATGTGACGAAACGACTAGGAACCATTAAGTAGGGGTGTAA
>JAHWFO010002456.1:1036538-1057732 GCA_023313115.1 Rhysida immarginata
GGGGGGGACAGGGGGGGGATCTGAAAAGGCCAAGAAGACCGTGACGTATTTCTTGAACGTCTCCTTAATAATTCAGAATTGAGGAATCTTGTGGACAGCCCTGGACAACCCTTTTACCAATTTATGCAATATCCGCAGTGAACGGATAACGAAACAATGACGCAGATGGTTGACATGCTTGTCCTTGACTCAAATATCATTTGAAACCTGAATAGTGTGCATCAGTCCGTCTATTATAAGAAGACGAATGACCTTGTTTGAACGATAAACGTCATAGTTGAAATTAGCCACTAGCCTCCCAAGGTCAGTAAAGTAATTACTTTACTGACCTTGCTAGCCTCCAACTGCCAACGCCTGTTTCTTACAAGTAGGGATTTCATTCACAGTAGCAATAATTCACAGCGCATTAAACTTGTCTTCCAAGCGAAACATTATGTAAAATAATTTCCAGATACAAAACGAAGTTAAATTAGATCAAAGCTGGAGTCAAAGCCCTGGATGGATTAAGGGACTTTGATTAGATTACCATGAATTAAAGGTAACCTTGAATAGAGGCGATGAGTTAATCCTCTGCGGTTACCCATGGCAACATATTGGGTCAGCCGCCAAGATAAAATAGGCGGAGATGAGTGCTGCCAATCACTGCAAAGTCTTTTTAATATACAACCTGTGACAATAAAGTTCGGTGAATGATGGCATATTGAGAGTGGATTCTTCGCTTACATGAAACAGCAGTTACTATCCTTCAAAGTAATCCCCGTCGATGGTAATGCACTTCTGGGAACGCCTATATAAGTCCTGGAAACTCCTGGCGTAGTCGTTTTTAGGGATAGCCTTCAGTTGGGTCGTAACATTACGTTGGATGTCTGGCCACTTCGGGGGTGCGTCTTCTACGGTGTTCCGGCCTCCTCGGAAACTGTTGTCATCATTTCATGAGTCTCTTTCGTTCGCTGATCCATTTTGGGTTTCGAGCGCGCGTACTACGCCTTCTGTCTTCAATGTCCTGTTTAAACACAATAAACACACTCGCAGCGCTGATTCTCTCAAATTTGTTTAAACATGTCTCGACCTGTCTGGGGCAGGATACGACGATGGTACACTCTTACGACCGTTAGCAATTTGACGTCATTCACCGAACTTTATTGTCACAGGTTGTATTTATAACCATTTATATCCTTAATTCCGAATTACTATAAGGGACGTACAAATGAAAAGGAAAATTATTTATTTTATCCAAAGTGTATAAAAGGAATTTAAAACTACTCTCCAAATGCGTTAAGGCAGTTATCCCACTGTGTAACAAGGCGTGGAATTCCTTTATGGAGGAAGTCTTTCGGTTGCGTGTGAAACCTTTCCAAAACCTCTTCCTTCACTTCATCGTCCGACTGAAACCTGCTGCCTTTCAGATGTTTCTTGAGATCCCCAAACACGTGAAAGTCACATGGGGATAAGTCAGGGCTGTAAGGTGGATGCTGCATTGCTTCCCAGTTGAACTTTTTGATGAGGTCTATCGTTGCTTTCGAGGTGTGAGGACGCGCGTTGTCGTGGAGAAGAAGCACTCCTTCTATAAGAAGTCCAGGACGCTTGCATTTGATGGCCGTGCGTAGTGCCCTCAATGTTTCCCCATATCGTGCTGCGTTAACTGTGGTGCCTTTTTCAAGAAAGTCCAGTAAAATCGCCTTTGCGATCAAAAACATGGTCAACATCACCTTCGCCGTGCTGTTTGCGATTACTTTTGATTTTTTCGGGGGTGGTGACCCATAATACTTCCATTGACGACTTTGACGTTTGCTTTCGGGCTGGAAATGAAAGCACAAAGTTTCATTCCCTGTAACGATTCTGTCGAGAAAACTCTCTCCTTCCTGTTCATAGCGAGTCAAATGTTGCAGGGACATGGCCATTCGAACACCAAGTTGTTCTGATGTCAAATGATGCGGGACCCATTGTGCACAGATTTTTCTGTAGTGCAGACGGTTCCTGATAATGGAGTGAACAGTTCCACGACTAAGGCCAGTTTTAGCAACCACGACATCGATTGTCACTCTTCCTGTTTTCCTTTAAGACAGCGTCGATTTTGGCTTTGGAATCATCCGTGATGCCGCGGTTTGCTTGTCCAGGTCGCTGTTCATCTTGCAATGATGACCGTCCCTCCGAAAATCTCTTGCTCCATGCCCAAACACGAGTGAAGGTTAGGCAGTCATTTCCATAGACGTTCTGCATACGACGATGAATTTCAGAAACTGTCAAAAAACGAATTACTGCTCTCTGTTCCTCTTTCTCACGTGATGCAACGCTTGCAACCTATTGTTCAATTTGCAGGTGGGGTTTCGCAAGTGTTGAAAACTAAAACTTAGACGACGTGTAGGATCGGTTTTTTTTCCCCACAAATTTTCGTTTTCCTTTGTACGACCCTTATAGTTTCCTCTAATTTTTCATTTTCCTCCAATTTTCATTTCAAATCGTTGAGAAATCTGGATAAAATGTTTACAAGGAAAAACATGAATGACGATTTCACGAAGAGGCGTACGCACATTCTCACTTTTGGTTGCTTCATTCCATTACTTCCAATTACGATATTTTGAATTCTACTCTCGGCAGAATTCATCCACCCTGTGCGACTGAGTAGACTAACCATTATTAAAACACTAAATACGCCTAGTTCCGTTCTATTTTATTCGTTACAGAATTAACTCGAACTTGATGAAGAGACAACGACTGCAGGCACTGCAACAAGAACCACGCTTCGTTTCCAGTAAGAGTCATAACTGAATTACAAGTGACGGTATAGAGGAGTGGAAAATCAACAGTTTTTAATGTTCAACAGAGATTCTAGCTGAATAAAAAAAACTAAAGAACGAAGATGTTCAAGTGGCTTTCTGCATCTCCACTACCACAGGAAAAGATTTGGGATCACGAATCAGAGGTGACATTCACCGTCAATGGGAAGATTCATAAAGGTCGGTTTTTTAAATTTTTTTATCGACAGCGATAAATGCTGTACATGTTGCTGCTACTAGGTTTTTTGTGGGTTTTTTTTTTTAATGGACAATGAACTTGAATTTTTTCTCTAAATTCATGTTGATGATAAACTAACACAAGAAAGCACCCTGGATTAGGGGTGTTGTTACAGGTAATACCGGTTTTCTAACAAAAAATTTATTTCGGTAATACCGATAATAAAAATTCATTAACATAGCCTACTCTTTATCTGAAACTACATCTTGTGGTCAAAAATGGAACTGTCAACTATCTCTTGAATTTTAACTGTTGTAAGCACATTCACTGAATTGAACGGTTTGAATCTAGACTATTAGTGTTTTCAGAATCACATGAGCGTTTGAAGTATCCTAAGAAACCTTGTAAATTCCCACCCACAAACGAACAAACCCACTCACCCACAAACACTGTTGCAAAAAATGTAAATCTGTATTTCTTGAAATTATTTTATTATCAGTTACATTATAACCAGTTTTGGGAGATCTACCTTTTCGGCATTACCGGTAATATGAAATCTGGTAATATTGACAACCCTACCCTGGATTTAACTCTTGACATCCTTGGGGGGAGCTGAACTCGATCGTTCTTTCGAGTTGAAGCATACTGGGGTCTTAATTTACTTCTTTATTAATGATGGCTGATTTATATCCAGATGTACGAGAATAACAACTCGAGAAGTTCGTGAACAGATGACATTAAAAAGTATTAAAGAGGACCATGTTCTACACACTTGAATGAATGGAAGTAGATGAAGGGATGACACAGTATGAGAATTATAAAACGTCCATGGATCCTTTTGGCTTATCAAATGTGAAACCAATTGAAAATGCGAAAACTTAATTTAACTCCTCGGCCATATGTTATTTCATTCATTGCTTCCGAAATCATTGCCTGCTTATTATGAGCTTTAGCTAAAAGCTACATACAGGGTGATTCAGTCAATTTATGACCATTTCACTCGAATGGCGTGCATTAGGGATAAACAATTGAAAGGGAAAAGAATATTGAAAGAATAATTGATGAGCGCCATATCGAATTTCTAAATAGTTGGAGTTTGTATTGTTGCAACGGCGCTGCATGAAAATCGTATTGTTGAAAAATGGCGCCCGCTTTATCAACAGAGCAGAAATGCAAGGTTGTCGAATGGTATTTCGAGACAAAATCACCTGTAACCGTGCAAAGAAATTCCGGAAGGAGTATAAGTGTCGAGATGCACCAGGCAGGCAAGCAATCATGGATTTTGTCAAGCAATTTCGTGCCACTGGATGTGTTAAAGGCAAGAAAAAAGGCGGGAGCGAAGCTCGTGTTCGAACGGCCGAAGTTGTCGAAAATGTTCGCACAAGGTTGGTCTATTCCCCTACCAAAAAATCTGTTCGCCGCCTATCCATTGAAGAAGGGCTGTCGTATACCACGACGTGGCGAATTTTGAGAAACGATTTACACCTGTTCCCGTATAAGATCCATGTTTATCAGGAGTTAACAGACACTGGAAGACAGAAGCGACAACAATTTGCGATGGAGTTTGGAGCAGAAATGGAAGCCAATCAGGACGTTGTGGACAATCTGTGGGTGTCAGATGAGACCTTCTTCCATCTGTCAGGTGACGTCAATAAACACAACGTTCGTTTTTGGGGTTCCCAGCACCCTCATGAGATCCATAAGTCACCACTTCATCCACGAAAGGTTATGGCTTGGTGCGCGATTTCCAAAAGAGGCATCATTGGTCCGTTCATTTTTCAGGGCACCGTAACGTCACAGGCTTACCTTAACATGTCGGAAACCTTCTTCATCCCCGAGCTGCGAAGGAGGCGTATACCGCTTCGACATCAATGGTTTCAACAGGATGGAGCTAGGCCTCACACCACTAATGAAGTGCTAGACTTTCTCAATCAGAAATTCGGAAATCGTGTCATTTCAAACAGGTTTCCAGATCGATTCGGGGGTGGCTTTCTTTGGCCCCCTACGAGTCCTGACCTAAACCCATGTGATTTTTATCTCTGGGGGTTCCTTAAAGACAGTGTGTTCACTACAGCACCAAGAACCCTAGACCAGCTGCGACAAAGCATCGTCGACTGCTGCACCCTTGTGGATGCAGAAATCCTGGATAGAGTTATGAACAACTTCACCATTCGGCTGCGAGCAGTTCAAAACGTTCGTGGTGGCCACATTGAGCACATCATCAAGACTTTTCCACGGGAATAAAAACTCCGAACTGCCTAAAATATCATACTGAAATGCTAAGTTTGTAAACATTAATGGGTCAATAAATCATAGTATACTGAAATGGTCAGAAATTGACTGAATCACCCTGTATAAGAATCCACGCTTGGTCGGTGCCCGTCCAACGTTTGCTCGATAACGTGAAAACGAATTAACTGTTTCATTACACACATAAATTCATTCAGGTTCCTGAAAAAAAGAAGGAAAATGAAATGAAACTTAAAGATGAAATTAAAGTGCTGTAAACATCTTGATCAACTTATTGTCTACTAATTAGGGCACATTCATTGACAAGTATATTATTAAGCAATGTGTCATGTCAAAAAGAGTGAGAACAAACGGATGAGTAACGAACAATTCAAAAATTTATTTTCACCTTTCAAGACATAAACCAATGACGTATCTTTAATATACGTCATTGACATAAACATTAAAATTTTGCATTGTTACATAAAATTGAAACTAATGAACAATGTTAAATGACAGGATCCGAAGAAGATTTTTAAAGTGTGCGCACTGTTTAAACTGCTATTATTTTTGCGGGGGAAAAAAATCGCCATTTAAGTAAAAACATTTGTATTACTTTCTTTAAATTGTATAAATCTTGCATATGTTATGCATATTTTAGAGTTAGTAAGAATGTACTGTAATGATACCATTTTCGTTTATTAGGGTAGTAAATGAATTAACATTTACAATAATTGTATTTATTATGAATTCATTTTCGAATAACTTACTATTAAATTCAATGGAAACACAAAGGAATCAGAACCGCTTTTCCACAGCACAATATTATACGGTTCTGATTCCTTTGTGTTTCCACAGTTAAGGTAACTAGTTTTTTATTTTATTTAATATCAAGTATTTATACTCTTACTGCATATCATCATAAAAGTATAAATACATACGAAATTGATGATCTTAATTAACAACCAGAATGTTGATTTCATTTACAAATTATTTTACGAGTTTCTACGACTAGCATCTTCATCAACAACTATTTGAGCGTCCTTTAGAAAATTTTTCGAGCCAGTTGTGTACGACGCAAAGGCGACAAATACTTCTCACGTTAACAGAAAACATATCTTTACGAATAACCAGGAAGTCATTTTTCCCAAAATAAAATGCATAACAGCACGCGGTCTTTCTTCTGGACACGATGAACAGTTTGAGCTGATCATGCGCGTGCAATGATACCTGGCGTCTTCTAAAGCCGCATTCACAAGAAAGCTAGAGAGACCTGTACACGCGAGAAAAGTTCTGGCGGCGCTTCCTCTCACTTCTGGAGAGAGACTCATTTAAGCGAGAACCGCATGCCTCGTGCACAAGGCTTTTCTTTTCTTCATAGCTCAATGGCGCGAGAGATTACTCGTCGAAGAAAAAGGAGGCTGCTGCTGCACTTCAAAATGCTTCTGATTACGTGTAACGTGGATTACGTTGCCACGCTTATCAAGGGCAGTCTCCCCCCCCCCCCCCAAACCATGTAAATTTATATACAAATACATGTACTTGATTATTCATGGAAATAAGATATACACGGGAGTATTGACATTTACTTTAATTTGCAAAGATGGAGCTGGTATTTAATCCACTTTTACTACATAACTTTCTCATATATGTATTTGACTCGTATAATACAATGACAGAGATAATATCAATGCCATTAGTGTTATGATAATAAACATAGATTTAATAATAAATTCAAAGCCTTGTAGATTGAATAATAACGTCATCCCCGCCCGTCATTATCCTATAAGAAGCTGAACATCATAAAATACTGAAAAATACTGACTTAAATGGCAATTTATCAAAAGTTCTCCAACTTGGTCATATTAAGATAACAGTCATCTTTCAGTCTCTTTCAGAAATTTTTCAAACTTCCAAGTCCGCAATATGGAGTCTTCGAAACAAAGCGTACTCAAACCCTAATCTAAAAGTTTCTACAATTAGCATCACAAATGTAAAATTTATGAAAATAAAAATATAATTACAATAGTGCAATACTTAAGATCCACCCCTCCCATACGTAGAATTGTTTGTATTCAATTTAAAGTATTTTATATGATTTCTTAATATTTATATCTATACATTTGGAATAACGTATTCAGCTCTCTGCATTTCTAACTAAGTTTAAGAAATGAAAACTGCGTTCAAATTTTAAAAAAACAAAACAAAACAAAAAAAAAACAAAAAAAAACCGCCCGTATTATTTCTAATTTCAAATTAAGTTTCACAAATTTCATTTTATTAAAGTGCAATTTATTGGCCGAACTGCTTCTGAAACAACCGCGGAACCTTAATTCAAATGGCCTATGTTCATTCACTTATTTTTTCCCCCCTTTGTATCTCAAATGCAGTTTCCGCGGATTACGCAGCGAATATCTTACTTTGTGACTACCTGAGGGACCATCTTCAGCTGACCGGTACGAAATACACGTGTCGAGAAGGAACCTGCGGTTCGTGCGTCATCAGTGTCACGAGATTCAATCCTGCTCTTAAAGGAGAGAGAACCATCTCCGTCAACTCGGTGAGTTACCATAAGGAAACGGAAATTTCTCTTTTATTATTAAGTAAATCCAAGGTTGTTAAAAGAAGGTGGCATCTATCGGCCTATTTCTCTCAAAAGCACTCGCATTGCCTTCTGGGATTGTGACGTCACCTGGAAGGTTGGCAGCAGGCGATCCTTTTAACATAACAAAGCTGAGATGGCTGGAGTTCCATGTGCTTTTGCTAATAATAAATGCAATTATTTATTATTTTTAGTCCAATATTATAATCTAGAGTGGATTTATTAGATTTCCATGCATTTATTCTTCCCATGGCAATAGATATGAGCAAAATTTCATTAAATGAGCAAACCCCCCACCCCTTCTTATAATGAAAAAGAGCACACTCGTAACAAGCAGGAGATCTGCTCTTGATACGAGCGTTAAAACGCAAAAATCCAACAGATTGCACTACGAGAAAATCGAAAGTTAAGAGAAAATTTGAAACCTGAGAGAGAAGTTTAGAAAATAAAATATACACAAGACTCTTCGCTTTCATCTTCACCTCCTTCACTCGTACCAAGTAATTAAAACTGTTCAGTGGCTTCAAATTCATTTGAGGACTCTATAAACCACGTTGGGAAAAACGACGAGGTGGGATACGCTTTCCCTCTCAAATTGTAATTTGAGCAAAACGAAAATGTTCGGTCAGACTCAAACAGAAAGTGATTGGGTATGTAGGCATTACTTTTTTTTTTCTTCCTATCATATTTTTACCACCATACAAGCAGTGGCAGATGTTTTAATGCTGTACTAGCACTTAATGCTAAATGATTGAATACTGTAACAGGTTAATCGTTAAAGAATTGCTTTGACGAGGTGGCCTTGCTGTTGCAGTATTTGCATTTGTATTTGCAATCTCTGAATTTTAAACACACATTATTCCAATAAAATATTTATATAAAACCTTGGCACGTTTTCTTCATTTATCTTGGTGATAAATAGTAGAAATAGGCTGGAAGCTAAAGGTCACCGCGCTATTCCCTATAGTTTTCTATGCGTTCGTCTGCTCCAAACCTTCCGGCTGACGTCACACGTCAGCAGCCAATGACCATCGATCACCCCGATAGAGGCCACCTTCTCTTTAACAACCATGAAGCAAATCGCTTACATTTTATTCGCTTCAGCAAGATATTTTCCTAAGACAAACGGAATTGAATTATGCGTCAGGGGTTTGTATTAGTCTTGGGTTCTTTATTAGAGCTGATTTAAACAATCTATAGAACAATGAATAATCTCAGAATAAAGATGAGCGCACCTGTGTTATCATTGAAAACCTGAGATTATGTTCGACACCAATGTCATAATTGAATTCTCTAATACATTCAATTAAGGCGATTTTTGGATAAACGTAAAACTTGAAACTCTATATGTTAAAGTAAAATTGGGTGTTTTGCATTTAAAAATTTTTTGAATCTAATAATATCGGCACTTTTAGATCAATGATAATACAAGGTGAGACCGGAAAGTTCGGTGGATAACGCGGACAAACAAACAGGGACAGGTATTTCAGAGATTATACTTTAATGTTCTTCAAAGTAAACCCCCATAATCGCAATACACTTTTGACATCGTTCGTACATGGCATACTTCCATAGCTACAAAATTCTCTTTCGGTACTGCTTGAAGTTCCCTCGTCACATCCGTTTGAATATCCGGAACGTCGAGAAATCTGTGCCCTTTCATTGTTAATTTCAAACGAGGAAATAGGTTGAAGTCCGGCAGTGACAGGTCTGGAAATACGGAGGGTGGTAAAGTTCTGGAATCTGTTTTCGCGCGAAGCCGCACATCGTTACAAAGGTGAAGCAATTCCTCGCGCGAAAACAGACTCCAGAACTTTACCACCCTCCGTATGCAACTGTTGTACGAACGATGTTAAACGTAGATTGTGGCTAAGGGGCTTACTTTGAAGGACAGTAACGTATCATCTCTGAAATACCTGTCCCTGTTTGTATCTCAGAGTCATTTACCGATCTTCCTGGTCTCACCTTGTATCTTGAAAGTAAGCTGCGAGACGTTTTTAACATCTTAAGGGAAGGCGTCTTAACATTTTTTGAACGGTAATATTACATGAAAACAATGAAATTAAACATTTCAGTGCCTTATGCCATTGTACTCATGCTCAGGATTTTGTATTACAACCATCGAAGGGATTGGCAATCGACAGAAAGGTTACCATTCTATCCAAAAAGAATTAGCACTAAAAAACGGCAGTCAATGTGGATTTTGCAGCCCCGGCATGGTCATGACTATGTACAGGTAATGCATATACACAGCAGTGTTATCGACTTTACATATTGCAACTATGTGGTGTCTATATTAATTTCTCCAAATTAAAGCCTTTTACAGAACGAGAAATTCCCATTGGCACAGGATATTGAAGATCTCTATGACGGAAATATTTGTCGTTGCACAGGTATAAAGTTTGCTAACTTTCATATTAAACCCTTTCCGACTACATATCTTATAGAGAAAAGATTTATGGAAAATGCAATGCAGAAAGGAAAAAAAGAAAGCAAAATTCAAGATGATCAAGGTTCTATACTTCAAATCTTCAAAAATAGTATCCCCGCTAATAGAGGGTGGGCAGTTGCTATAGAAGGCATATTGGAAAATAGTATTAAAAATACCTCGCAAATTTGTCTGTTCCGCGAACCTACAAATAAAAATCTATTTTTTTACAGGGAGCTTTATTTAAAACTGTACTCAAATCTCATGTTTCCTTGTGCTCTCATGTTTCATGGTTAGTCCTAAAAGAAGGTTAAATACAGAATAAGTTTCCTGGACATTTAAACCTATTTTCATGTAGGAATTTGCAGTTCACATTGCCTAATATTAATATTCGGAGGCTTATATTTAGGCAAAAACAAAACCTGTATTTTATTGTTAAATCTTCGTGGCATAATCTCCATTGAACTTTTATACGAGGGAGAGTCAAAAAGAAAAGTGACCTTTTATTGTACAAATCAACTGACATTTCTATTACAGCGAAACCTGTCTATAACGACAGTTCACGAGATCAAGCAAAGGTGGTCATTACGGCGGTCGTTATATACAGGTTCAATCAAAAAAATTACAAAGCAACATCACGATTAAAAAGAATAAAACACCCTTTAGGTCTATATATCTCTTAAATGATTAAAGAGGATAGTGTATTAATGTAATTGTGAGTTAGGTTAGAATCTGATTGGTAGCGTGAATGGTCGTTATAAAGAAGGTTTTTAGTACCGGTTTTATATAGGGGATCGAAAATGTTGATCGTTAGTCGCGTTAGACAGGTGGCCATTAGCACAGATTTCACTGTATTTTCTTACATAATCTCTCCCTACATCTATCCATTTAATCCAACTCTTAACAAGCTTTGGAATTCAGTCGTGGAAGAAAATTTTGATTCTTGCAAATGGCCTTGTCATTCGAAGAAGAGTGAAAGTCACTGGGAGCCATGCAGAGCCGGCCCGCAGGTTATGCGGTTACACAAGGCCCTGGACTTTTGAAGGATCGGCGCCTTGATTTTCCACGATACAAATATTTTTGAAAGTAGGTCCTGCACGAGCATTTTGTACCATGCTCGGAGGTTTCTTGGGCCGGCCCTGGAGACATGTCAAGAACTGTATAGAGGATGCTCTAAGAGCTCAAAAAACAAGATCTTGAATGCACTAAATCGTATGAAGACAACGCCTTTTTAAAGTTCTCTCCGCCTCTTGAACTTGATTTTTGTTGTAGTTGATGTAAGTGAACTTTACATTTCCTTGATGCAGTCTCATTACAGAACACTCACATTGAATTTTGACACTTTTTAATAATTTGAGCCCAAAGAGTGCCGCCAACAGAGGGACTACCGATCAGGACACACGGACACAAAACCACCAACCACCTAATCGGGAAAACACGAATGTCCCTTTACTTTTTGACTCCACTTCATTTACTCAGAACTGACCAATATCTTTTGGAAGAACGCTCTTCCAACTTCAAGATCTCAAAAATTTGTGGATCTCCTGAGTGGCAGCTGTTATCGCAACAAATGGCCCTTCTTATTCATTTCTTACTTCTTTGCAGGAGAAGCAACATGTAAAGATGTCCGGATACTTTTGATCATCTAGTCTATCTGTGACATCCGACAATAACAAAGTGCGATTAGTTCGATAGCAATACGAGCACAGATCTTCGGGAGAAATCTCTTATAACATTCTGTCGTTCTGATGCTTTATCAGGCTATATTTTGACAGTTTGAGTCCCTTTCCCCTCCCATTTGCATACGACGTTATCAACAACTGACTGCAGAATCCTCAGACGTTGGAATTTTTTTTTTGTTTTTGTTCGGAATTCCATACTGAGCAAGTCTTCAATTGGAATTTTTCGTGTATCTGTTACGGTTTTTAAGATAGGATTTGAATGTCCTAATTTGCATATTTGAGATGATGAAAAGTGCACCATGGGATAGGTCACCCACAACTTCCTATTCATTGGATTCATCAAAATTGACATATCTTTTCCGTCCAATAAAAGGAAGGGGGGGGGGGGGTCATTTTTGTATTCACCCTATATAATGTATTCTATGGAAGGGTGTCCGAATATTAATAGTAGAGCAGTGTAGGGATCGAAAAAACTTGAAGAATGCATTATTGTGCTATTCAAAGATAGATCAGACGAGGCATATCTGTCCGTGATGAGTTTGTGAACCGATTAGAAATAGGCAAAATTTAAATGTAAAATTTCGGAAAAGGTAAAAATTAGAGTACGTAAATAAATAACGTCATGAGCAATTGTAATAAACTTCACCAATATTTTGCAGTCATGAGCCGTTACACTTGGGAAATTCCTAAGTCAGAATGAAATTTGTTGTTTTCAAATACAGTTTAATCAAGTAAAGTAAATCATAGACTCCTGTTTTAATCCTATTTGCGCGTGAAAAATATTCACATTAAAACCGCAACAGAAGACTGATACAGTAAAAAGTTTAACGACCATGTTATTTAATTAAACTACATTTTCAGTTTATACACGAGTCACGATTTTCCTACACTTTATAGTAATAAGCTCACACACTAATAGGATATTTCTCGAAGCATATGTGAATGACGAGGAGCGTAAGCACTTTTAAATAACTTTGCGTGAACATTTTACTCATTGCATACCACTTTGCGTGAGAAAAATTGAATGACCAAGGAGGAGAAGATGCCTCAACATTTAAACCAATACCTTCTTTTTTCAGGATACAGGCCAATTTTAGAAGCAATGAAATCATGCGGGGAATATTCATGTGTGAGTATTACAAACGATATTACGGTGGTACCTTGGCTAACGACGGTAATCCGTCGTTAACTGAAACCGTCGTTATCCAAGCCACGATTTCTCATAAGATATAATGGGAAATCGATAATTCGTTCCGGCTCCTCCCCAACAACCGTAATACATAGCAAATATGCAGCCTGCATATACAAATAATTTAAAATGTCATAAAAATATGGTATGTCATTTATTCATAAAAATATACGATTCAGAACTTATGTTACAGAAGAATTTGGTAGATAGAGGGTACTAAAACAAACATTTTTTTATTCAGCAATGTGTGTCCTGTCTCGCATAGCTACGGCGCTACATTTGTTTCTGCGTTGACTGTTGTTTTTAGGTTCACTGAAAGCTGAGTCATCAGCGAGTCAACATTGAAAAAAAATGGAGCGTTACAGCCTGAGTGAGCTAATTAACATGCATTTGGTGTATGGCGCTGCAAATCAATAGGGAAGAATAGCTGCAAGAATGTGCTACACTTGGCATATCTGAACGGGTGCTGCAGTCAATGGTTCGGCGATGCCAGTGTTGTGTACAAGAAAGGGGGCGTCGAAGCACTTCTGTACGTTGAGAAACGTCATTGTTTGTATTGTTTGTTGTTTTTCAGTGAAAGGTTAGTCTTCAGAGGGTCAAGCCATTGGCCCTTGCATGAATGGTTGCTGCAACTGAAGCAAGTGTAGCGCCATACCGGGGCGAGATACACATTGCTTATTAAGGACACACATTGCTTAATAAAAAATGTTTTAGTACCCTCTATCTACCATATCCTTCTGTAACATCAGTTCACATTTATAACCACAATACACTGCAAGGAAAAATACAATCATTGAAAAACGTAAACAGCTGGTTCTGATGGATCAAACATGGATCAAATGCAGCGTGGTTTATTCTCTATTCAACATTGTCCTCTCACGTGTGGCTGAGTACAAGATCGTATAGATATTTTCTGTCATGCAGGACAAAAAGTAAATCCGTGTGAGCTGGTGAACGGAAACGCACTAATCAAATTAAACACATAATCAAGCGTCGCTAACCAAGACATATTTTTCTTAACAGCCACTCGTCGTTAACCAAGGTACCACTGTATACGCTATTTTAATTAAACACAAATGGCAGTGAAATGGCATACTATAAGTTTAGCTAGAAAATTTTGCAGACTTATACCCAAAATAGAAATAGTACTCAGAAATTTATGGAGAAGCATTTATAGTACTCAGAAATTTATACCATGGACTTATCATATATCTTTCTATTTCATACACTTTCTTTTATATCTTCCATATGTTAAGTTATTGGCAAACGTTACCAAAATACACTAAAAAATTTCAAAAACAAGAGCCTGTTTTAGTAAATACATATTTATAATGAAAACGATATTTTAGGACAGGTAAACATGTGCAACAAAGTTTGCAACACAGCTTCGTTACGAAGCGTCAGTACGGACCTCGTCACGCAATATTATGAAATTAACGATAACGCTATGTAGATGACGTACATCGTTTGCATGCGTATCAAACAACTCTGCTCCAACTGAAATGATTCATTGAAAAAAAATAATTATCACTTGCAAAGATGAATTTCTATGAGGACTGGCCTGATGCATCAGTGTTACCATTTGCGGAAAAAAGTAGCAATCTGTTGTCGCGTTCAAAACGCAGCTTTATTGAAAGACCATTTGCGTGAGCATTTATCGATGACAATTTGTAAACATTACTTGTACATGCATCGACTGATTACGAAAAAAAAAAAAGCCGTTTTGTGTAGAATACATCGTTTGTTTGCTTAAATAGTAAATGCAAAGAAACGCGCCTAATTTGTATATGTCACGGAAATCGAAACCAGTTTCGATTCCCGGCGACACTGACTGCCTTTACCGCTCTCGCATATTCACCCGTTCCAAGGCGGGGGAGGAGCGGGGCAGACAGTGTCGTCACAACCATCATCACGCCCGAACCAATGATGCCGCAGGGAGGAGTTGTGACGTCAAAGCGAAGCTTTCTCGGCGGGAGGTTCGGAGAGAGAAGTGGAGAGCGACCCGAACTTCAGAAGGGAAAGATCAGACGGATCTTGGTTCGACTTCAGAGAAGAAAGTTCTCTTCGCAGTCGCCCGTAATGGTCGGAGACCTCCGGACCCTCAGCTGGGGAGGAGCGACGACGTGGCGAGCCGTCCGTTTCCCTTATCGAAGCAAGGCGTGCACGGCGGAGAAGCACCGCGAGCGGCGTTTTCGTTGACGAACGACGCCAGCAACGAGAACGAACCGACGCACTTGGCTTCAGCGGGATCAACCGGGAGATGGTTGCTGTTTCGTACGCTCTCCGTGTCGACAACGGCGACCGTAAGTGCAATTTCCCTATCGTGCCTTAGTCCATGTGCGTGGTCGGCGGTTTTCAGTGACCTTCACGGAAGGAAGTGCGACAGGCGTTCAGTAATTAGAGGCTTCTTCCCTGCCGGGCTGAACGCCTATCTATCAACCCAGTACGGCTTTGCGTACTTCGCCTAAATAGGCCGAGACGAGGCCGCAGAAGTGGTTTCCATATGGAAGTAGTTTGCCTGTGTTAATTCTACGTCCTTTTGTGTGGCCATAAGTTAGAGGGAAAGTGCTTTTAAATGTAATTTCTATAATTGTATTTTTCTCCCTCATTTTAGTGTTCAGCCCTTTTGGCGTGCATTCAAATGGCCGCAATTTTGTAGAGGTATAAATTTTATATGTCTTCTGAATCATAGAAGTATTCCTCAGTATTCTATGTATGTAGTATCCGAGATTTTCTATTGTTGAGATTTCTCCTTAAAGCTCGGTGGAATTCGGTGCGCTCAGTATGAACTTTATCCTACGAACCTCTTCTTAGTGTTTTCCACTCTTTTGTCAGAAGTTGTGTGTGCGTGCCTACCGAGATAGGCTTAGTTATTTGTTTCTGGACTTTGAACAATTTAAATACCCGGACTTGGACGTTAACAAATATTTTTGTCATTGATTTATCTGGTGCGTCAATTAAACCCATTCTTACTTGTCAAATTAGGCGCCCGTAATTAGGTGTAAAGATATGAGAGGCCATATCATGTGCCGTCGTTGAATTGTGTTACTCAATAGACATGCTGCTTTAATTTTTATGTGATTAAATTGTATTGATATGTTTTACTCTATAAGTATCTTGTCATAAGTTTGAAGTGGTTATTTAATTGATAGGTTAAGTTAAGTAAAAATGTTTGTCCAGGTTAAGTTACAAGATGTTGTAATAGTCTTGACTTAGAGGTTTGGATTAGCATACTAATTACTCATTATTGTTTTGCGCTTGGCGTAGGCAAGTTTGCTTGTCAGAATTTTACTGATTATTTAAGTATTTTATGTGCTTGAATCAACTGTTTTGCTCGGTCTAGTTTTTGTAAGAGTATTATTGTGTGACCGCTCTTTAAATTTTTGGAGACAGAATTCTCTTTTGTAGTGTTTGACCGTAATTTATCAACCTTGTATTTATTGAATTAAGGTTTTGGTTTGAGTTCTGTTTTTCGGTATATTCCGGTATCAGTTAAACAATTTGTATTGTCTAATATGCTAATGTATTCGAGCTAGAAGAATTAGCTCCTTGTTATATATTATCAAAACCTTATTTTGTTAATTAATTACTGTGGTATTTCGAATTATTCATATATTAAACTTTTATTTTTTTTCAACCTTACCCTGATAACGTGCTTTATTCAATTTCCACTGCGTACATTTTCTACTCTGTTTTTACACGTTACAGTATAGAAGCATGCATTTTACAAGTAAAAAAATCTTTGATCATCTCCTTTTCTTATTAATGCAAATGCTTTACAAAGTAAGATTGTCGAAACCGAATATAAAGAACGAAAACAAATAAATTAAATGTACTACCTTATCAATTTCAGAAGTCCATTGAAGGAAGGAAATATATCAATGGATCTTTGAGCAACGAATGGGAGATTGTATCGCGTCGACCGCCGCCTATCAGAAAGCCGATGCGCATTAAACTCGAAGGAGCTGAATGGAGCCGCCCCATGACCCTTGACGGCTTGTACGAAATCCTTCGAAACACAACAAAAAGGGAGAAAGTCCGACTCGTTTGTGGGAATACTAGCATGGGTATCTATCAATGAATATAAGAAATAATGTTTGAAAGGGTATTCGTTTAAACCATCCTTTTGAATTATTGTATCTTCTATTAAATGGCGAACTAAATAAAATGTTTTAAATATTCTAACAGGGATATTTCCAGAGGATGGACCGTACGATATCTACGTTGACACGAAAGGGATCCAGGAGTTCTATCAGTGTGATGTAAGTTGCAACAATTAAGATGGCATTGTAAGTGATTTAAGATAAACACATTCTATCGATAGCACTACTGACTATATCTATGAATTTCATTTGGCTATATACAGTTGTCGGAAAGCAGTTGCACTCTCGGAGCCAACATCTGTCTCAACGATTTCATCACCATCCTGAAACGAATGGAGAGCGATCTTACGGGCTACTCCTACTGCGGCGATATCGCCCATCACGTCAAACTAGTCTCCACAACTCACGTCAGAAACGTATAAGAAAACAACTGAATAAATTTGATTTGATTCCTTGATTTGATTGAATAAATTTAAACTTATAGCTAAATGGGATTCATGTGAGAGTTTGAGAATAATAACACAATTACATTTTAACAGATCGGTTGTTGGGCAGGAAATATAATGACAAAGAAAAATCATCCCGACTTTCCTTCAGATATTTTCACGTTGCTGGAAGCTGTCAACGCGACTATCAATTTAGGTAAATAACTTTCCTCAATCAATCAGAGCCATTTGACGCCCTAAAGTTATGAAGCTTCTGTATTCAGAAGTGTTTTTCCAACTTTTAATTCCTTTCTATTCCAAAAACCTCGTTAAACCATGGCATCAACTCATTTCGGAATTACAGTGAAACTTGTTTATAACGATCACCCCTGGGACCAAGCGAATGTGGTCGTTATATTCAGGCTCAATAAAAAATACAAATCAACAACATAAAAAGCCTTTGTATAGACTGAAATAACCTTTGTATTAGTTGATTAAAGAGAATAGTATAGTAATAATTCTGATTTAGGTTAGGAACCGATTGGTCGCGTAAGTGCCCGTTTGAGACAGTTTTTAATACAGCTTTATATAAACAGGGGATCTAAATGCCGGTTGCTGGTCGCGTTAGACAAGTGGTCGTTACGCTAGCAGATTTCCCATGTAAATTTCTGCGGGACCAAGAAAGAGCGTAGGTGGACCAAATATATCCATTTCTGGAAAATCAGATAGCGGATACCGATTTTCTGAGTCAGCATTGGACTTTTTACTTTCTTTTTGTGTGATGAGGGCGGGGGTGAACGCATCACTGATCCAATTTCTGGTCTTTTGTTACGCACGACAAACAAAGAGTACTGACGGAAGGCAATAGATCATTTTTTGAGATCAATAACTACCGCGAAGTCCATTTCACTTTCCGATAGCATTTGCGAGATACTAAGTTTATAATGTAAATCAAAAGACATGCGACGAGGAGCAGCTCTTCTCGTGATTGCATTCTGGATGATGTCCAGTACTGAATAATATAAGACCTTATTTTCTTAAGGCCTACATTTGTATAATTAGCAGTTACGCATGTCTACTACTTTCTTGTATTATTATGAAAGAATAAATCCAGATCGCCAGTATTACATTTTCTTTTTCATTATCCTTCAGGTCATTTCGACGGCAGTAAAGAATCCATGTCGCCCCAGAAATTGTTAGATTTCGACACCAATGGTTGGGTTATTCTCAGTCTTCAAATGCAACCGCTTTCTTCCAATTATCAATTTAAGTCTTTTAAGATTATGCCTCGAAGCCAGGTAAATGTATCCAAATTTTAAGCCATTATTTCAATATGGTGTGTCATTTACTACCATACTAGAGATGTTTATTTTCATCTTTCTAGAGCTCTCAAGCTTATGTGAACGCAGCTTTTTTAGTAAATGTGGATAAAGACGACAACTTTAGAGTTTTAACTCAACCAGCCATTGTTTACGGAGGAATTAGCCCCACGTTTGTACGCATTTTGCATTTTGACAGAAATGACAGAAAACGAAAATACTTACGATAAACTCATTTATTACAGATTCATGCAGAAAAAACAGAAACATATCTTGTAAACAAACAACTTAGCGATCCACAAGTATTAGAAGGTAACTCTTTTATTATCAACCGTTACCAATTTACATAGAGCCATTTTGTAAATTTATTTATTTATTTATTTAATTTTTATTTAAAACGTCAATGAATTCACAAGAATAATTCTTTATTTTACTTGTAATTCTCTGAAGCATTATTCCGAATTTTCCAAACAGTATTATTGGACAAACTATCTGATTTCAGAATTATTGGACAAATTATCTCAAGAGATCGTTCCAGATCCCGAAAGAGTTGTTGGAAAAGTGGAATACAGAAAACAATTGGCTATAGATTTAGCCTATAAAGTAAATAAAATATAAAATCTTGATATATAAACCTGATTTTCAGCTATTTATGCACATTGTTGGTGTCATTCTTATTAGTTCCTTTTGGGCCTTCTTCCGGAAGTTGTGTCACCAGAGTTGAAGAGTGGAGCCGATGGTCTCTTCCGGCCAATCTCGTCGGGAACTCAGACGTTTGACACAGACCAGTCCGTATGGCCGATAAACGAACCTTTACCAAAATTAGAAGCTTTGGCTCAAGTGAATTTTGTTTTATATTGTGTTTCGAACATGACATTCATTTTTTTCTTTTGAATGCATGCATTATTTTTTTTTATATTTCCTAGTGTTCGGGTGAGGCCGAGTACATAATGGATATCCCAAAGCCCCCACACATTCTGTACGCCGCTTACGTAACAAGCACGGTTGCCAACGCCTATGTGAAGAACGTGGATCCCTCAGAAGCTCTTGTAATTCAACGGCATTGCAACCGTTCGCTTTTTATTAACTGAAAATTTAAATTTCTCATTGCATATCGTTCTATTTTCAGTGCATACCAGGAGTCGTTAAATTTATTACATTCAAGGATATTCCGGGTGAAAACAATGTTTATCCCAAAGATAAATTTTCAGGGGCGCCCGAAGAACTTTTGGCCACTGGGAAAGTACTGTACGCAGGGCAACCGATCGCTCTTATCGCCGCCGGTGAGAAATATAGGTTACCCGTTTCTGCAGTTTTATAATAATACAAACTTTACATCATTGTCAGAATTATTATTTCTTAAAAGAATCTCGAAGCATAGCGAAAGAAGCGGTTAAAGCAGTGATAGTGACTTATGAGGATCAACAACCGCCCGTAATCTCGATCGACCAGGTTATGGAGAACCTACCGCCGCCTCTACAGCCTGACAAAGATGCCATAGTCCGGATAGGTGATGCTGAAGGTAACTTTTACTCACACTGACAAAAATGAATGGGTTTTAATGAATATTTTAATTCGTAATATATAAGACATTCTTACTTTCTTGGATTTTGACTTGCTAAAGATAAACATTTCGAATAGAAGTTCAATTGCTGTTCATCTTCCACCAACTGTAGGTTGCGAATTTAAAGACCTAACAGTCTATTTCTATTAACTTTTTCAGCCGCTTTAGCATCTGCTCCTAACAGAATCCAAGGAGAAGTGCGAGTCGGATCGCAGTATCATTTACACATGGAAACTCAGGTCAGAAATTTTTTGATGATATCCGAGATTAATGAAATCTGTTGAAGGACAAATTGAAACTTTTACCATTTTACCAGGTGTCCCTCTGCATCCCCACCGAAGACGGCATGGATGTCTTCACATCGACTCAGTGGATGGACCCATCTCAAACAGCTCTTGCCGATTTACTGGGCATCAAAAAGAATAGGTCAGAAAAGTGCTCATGCAGACGAGAAATTTTAATCTCGTTTTAAAAGGCAAATTAAGCTACCTTCTATACTTTATCCTACTATACTCAATGTTCAGGACCAGTTTCACCTCGACTAGATTAACTCCTTGCATTTCGCCCGATAACAATCTCCCGGTAAAACTGAAAATTCTCCATTGTTCATGTATAATGGGAAAAAAAACTGATAGGGTATAAAGTTATAAATTTTAAAATCTAAATAAAATCACGGCAAGAACCCGCAACACACGTAT
>JAHWFO010002456.1:1063204-1074202 GCA_023313115.1 Rhysida immarginata
AACTTAATCGGTCCAGTAGATTCGGGAATGGGGGGAATGGTCAATTTTCATTTTTTTTTCTTAAATAACTTTAAAACTATTTTAAAATTATAAAAAAATATATTTGAGACCCTCACAATAAGCCCTTTCGTTTGATATATCACACGATACAGTTTGCAAATTTTATTTTTAATTTTCTAAATTTGCCCCCCAAAAGTGACCCCCATATTCAAAATTCATTTATTTACGTTACACGTCCGTTTTTGGGTCACAGAAATACATATGTGTACCAAATTTCAACTTATTCGATCTAATAGATTCGGAGTAAATTGGCTGTGACATCGAGACAGACAGACACCGGAGTGATCCTATAAGGGTTCCGTTTTTCATTCGGACGTACGGAACCCTACAAAAGATGCCAGTGACAAGATGGTAATACACGAAAAGCTGGAATATACTGTATTGTTTTGCACAATTCTTTTTATAAATTTAAGGTTCGACTTTAAAGTTCGTCGACTAGGAGGAGGATTCGGAGGCAAAGTCAGTCGAAATATTTATGCTGCTGGCGGTTGTGCTCTCGCCGCCTATCTCACTAACAGGTAACTTTCTTTTTAATATCATTAAGTCAATCTACTTGGGGAGAAAACAGTATAATAAATAAATGACAATGGAGAACACTATAGTTTAATATTACACCTGCCACTTTAAACAAAACACATACACAAGAAATTTTATTCATTTCCCAAAGATAGATTGGTCTTACGGGTGCAATCGAATGACCACCTCCTTCCCTAGATTTAAGGCCTTTGGGGCCACCTCAAAAGAAGTTGTTTATGATGATCTGGTTAACCTTGTGCTAGCATTAAGCCGGACGTTTTTAACCAAATTGGGACAGAAGGAAGAGCGGGACAGAAGGATGGTCATAACAGTCCAAAATGATGAAAGCATATCAATCATTGTATTCTTATTTGCCAACCCGTTTTTAATTTATATAGATGGTTCTTACTAAATAATCACCCTACATTTTATTGTGTATTCTACCAATTTATTTCATTAAATCTTCAGACCGGTCTTTCTCCAAATGGACCTTCCAACTAACTGGGAGATGCTGGGACAACGAAACCCTTTTCTTGCCCAATACCAGGTTTGTATTAATTAAACTAAGACTATAATTTTTTTTAAAGTATTCATAATGTTAGTTTGTATCTCCAATTCACAGGCTGGATTTGATAACAATGGGAAGCTCCAAGCTATTAAGATCGATTATTTCATGGATTACGGTTGTACTGCTAACGATATTGCTACGGGAGAAATAACTATGTTCGCTAAAAGTGGTAAAAAAAAAAGTTCAATGGAATCTTTTATTATAGATCGTAGGGATATGAAAAAATAAAAGTGCGACAGAGCTCATCAAAACAGTCAATCGAAAGAATTTACATCTCGCTTATGTTTTATTGATTTTATTTGGTTCTTTTATCAGGTTATGATTGTCCCAATTGGCTTCTTCAACCCAGAAGTGTACCTACAAACACTGCTTCGAACACGTTTACCAGAGCTCCAGGTAAATGTCAATACAAAATAACCTAAGTATATTCTATACATAGGACTCATGATAATCGATTAAAATCGTTCTTCCTCTTTCTCTCTCTCTCTCTTTGGCTATATCTATAGGAAGTGCTAAAGCCATATATACTACCGAAACAATATTAGAGAGAATTGCAAAAAGTTTGCGAAAGAAACCGTGGGATATTAAAATCGCGAACATGAAGTCTCCTTCAATGGTTTGTTCAATCTTTATTGTCAGAGATAAGAAAATTGAAAATGTTATTTCTCCTTAATATTTTTATTAAGCGTAAAACCCTTTATGCAAAAATACACTTTTACGATTAAAGGATGGGAAGTTTCTTCGAAGCAATGTTCGTGATGTCTGTGCACAACTGCTAAGCGATGCGAACGTTGAACAAAGATGGGAAGATATTGAAGAATATAACAAGGTCTGTATCGCAAAGGATATTTTTTAATAAACAATGTCTTAGAATACAAAAAAACTTTCCAGGTGATAATTAAATTTGTAAAGGAATTTTTAGCTTATGTCTAAACAAGGTCTTAGAAATTAACTGAACTAAGATTTCAAATCTCTCGCTTGTTAAGTAACCAGATAACATAAAAGAAAAAGGAGACTTTGTTAATTCGACATGTCACTGGATTCCAGGAAGGGTTCCCTGAAAAAGAAAAAAGGTAATCCAGACGCAGCCGACGAGAAAGACAGGCCTGGGCACTCAAAAGTTAAATGAACAACACGCCAACCTTCATTGTTTCCAACAAACATAAAAAAATGAAGGTTGGATTATTACTCAGACTACTATGATTAGGTGATTTTTGAGTGCCCAGGCAACACCACCTAAAGAGAAGTCCTGAGCACAGAAATTTCATACATTATTACATCATCATATCTAGTCATAATTTAGGGCTTATTATTGGTAGAAATGAGATTAAAAATGACTACAAAGCCAACTAGAAAGACAGACCGGGCAACACCTCCCAGAGAGAAGGCCTGCGGACAAAAGGTGTATACATTGTTACATCATCATCAAGTGGCTATTGTTAATCGTATTTCTACCAATAATAAGCCCTAAATTTGGCCGTTTGATGATGTAACAATGTATACATCTTTTGTCCGCAGGCCTTCTCTCTAGGTGGTGTTGGGTCGGGGCACTAAAAAGTCACATGACCAAGTAGATCGAGCAACAACCCAATCTTCATTGTTTCCAACACACGAAAAAACGCTGATTGTTGAAATCCAAGATGGAAACAACGAAGAGTGGATGTTGCTCGATCTACTTTGGTCATGTGACTTTTTAGTGCCCTGGCCTGTCTTTCTCGTGGGCTACGGATGACTACGAGGCCTACGAGATAACAAGGCCTGGAAGCGGAAAAGTCACCTGACCATCGGGGTGCTAGCAACAATCCAACCTTCATTGTCTCCATCTTGGATGTTAACAATCAATGTTTTTCCGTTTGTTGGAAACAATGAAGGTTGGATTGTTGCTAGCACCCCGATGGTCAGGTGTTTCTTTCGCTTCCAGGCAACGCCTCCTATAAAGAAAGCCTCAGCACTGAAACGTCATACATTGTTACATCATCGTACTTCGTCCTTTGTTAACCGCATTTCTACCAATAATAAGCTCTAAATTTGGTCGACCTATGATGATGTAACAATGTATGACGTTTCAGTGCTGAGGCTTTCTTTATAGGAGGCGTTGTTCCAGGCCTTGTTATCTCGCTGGCCTCAGGAAGACTACGTAGCCCACGTGAAAGACAGGCCCTGGCGCGGAAAAGTCACCTGACCATTTTAGTCCGAGTAACAATGCAACTTTCATTGCTTCCAACAAACGAAAAATTGCTGATTATTAAAATCCAAGATGGAAACTATGAAGGTTACATTGTTATTTGGACTAAGATGATCAGGTGACTTTTCCGCGCCAGGGCCTGTCTTTCTCGTGGGCTACGGATGACTACGAGGCCAACGAAAGACAGGCCAGGGCACTCAAAAGTCACATGATCATCGGGGTCCGGCCAACAATTCATCCTTCATTGTCTCCATCTTGGATTTTAACAATCAGTAATTTTTCGTTTGTTGGAAACAATGAAGGATGGATTGTTGCCCGGACCCCGATGATCCTGTGACTTTTGAGTGCCCTGGCCTGTCTCTCGTCGGCCTCGGATGACTACGAGGCCAACGATAAATACAAGGCCCTGACGCGGAAAGTCACCTGACCATAGCAGTCCGACCAACAATCAAACCTTCATTGTTTTCAACAAACGAAAAAATACTGACTGTTAAAAATAAAGATTGAAACAATGATGATTACATTGTTACTCGGACTTCCATGGTCAGGTGACTTTTCCGCGTCCAGGCCTGTCTTTCTAGTTGGCTTTGGGATGACTACGAGGCTAACGAGAAATACAGGCTCCGGCACTGAAAGTCACCTGACCAAGATAGGTCTATTAACAATCCAACCTTCATTGTTTCCAACAAAGGAAAAAACACTGATTGTTAAAATACAAGATGGAAACAATGAAAGTTACATTGTTAATAGACCTATCTTGGTCAGGTGACTTTTCAGTGCCGGAGCCTGTCTTTCTCGTTAGCCTCGGGATGACTACTTATGACGTTTTAACAATGTATGACGTTTCCGAGCTCAGGCCTTATCTTTGGTGGTGTTGGTCCAGGCCTGTCTTTCTCGTCGGCTGCGCTTCTGGATAGATTACGCAACAAACGAAATTAATGGCGGCTTCACGAATCTATGATAAATGCATATCCCTGCTCGGCTGGGGATAGTATCTTTATATTTACCATCTCAACGTTAGAGCCCACAATCAAACGTTAATTGATTAAAAAATTTTAATATCTTTCCCAGTACTTATCAAATATCTGTTTAAAATCGAAATCCAATTATTTGAAAAACTTAATTTAAAAGAAAAAAAATTCGCAGGTATGCGATTTCCAGGAATGGTGACAGGACAACGCAGATAAAAATTCGGACAAACAGAGGTCAGTAAGAAACACGTTTTGTTTAAATCAATTTGTAGAATGGTCTTTAGAAATGAAGAAAAAAAAATGCATAAAAAAAAGAAAGAAAAAAAGATGACTTATAGTATATTTCGCTCCCACAATGTTATCCAATCGCGACTGATTTTGCAACTGCCATTCTTCGGCAGCAATCACGTACAGATGGTCAGCACAACACTTTTGTGAATAGGAAGCACCGTATGGACTTGTGTTGTCCCTCTTCGTTCCTGGACTGTAACCGATTTAATTGGAAAGTTATTCTTTGGATTAATAAATCACGCTTTTCTCTCTTCCAATCTGATGTAGTAGTGTTTGGGTGAATAATTTTTCTTAAACTGCGTTATTCCAACTATTAAATTATGTAGATGATCCATAATGGCACGGAGTTGTTTAAAATGTGGATAGGCAGTTGGTACCACGAACCCTGAAGTTAAATATTGAGGTACACTGTTTGGATAATTCTGTTCTGCCAGCAATGTTGTATAATGACCGCTGTTTTTTCCAACACGATCTAACTCCCTGCTAAACCGCGTTGCATGTTGTTTAATCCCGTAGAACATCTGAGATGAACAAATGAGTTGATAAGGGACAACAGGCGGATTCATGTCCGAAAATTGGCTTCAATACTGAACATCAGCACTGGCAGTGTGGAGACCATCATCCACGATAAGCTGAAATTCAACAAGATCTGTGCCAGATGAGTCCCTAAGCAACTCTCTGAGGATCACAAAACCACCCGGGTGGGAATCTGTTCTATGCTGCTGCAGCGATATGACAGGAAAGGTGACATCTTTCTAAGGCGTGTTGTGACCACCGACGAGACATGGATTCATTAACATACTCCTGAAAGCAAGGGTGCGAGCATGGAGTGGCGACACACTGACTCATCACGACCCAAGAAATTCAAGATGACACCGTCGGCAACGAAAGTGATGGCGACTGTATTCTGGGACATTAAGGGTATCATTCATGTCGATTTTCTGAAAGAACGTCGAACTATAAATGCACTCTACTACTGTGACATTTTAAGGAAGTCCCTGAAGCCGGCACTAAGGAAAAAGCGATCAGGACTCCTTACCAGCGACGTTTGTTTTCTGCAAGACAATGCCAGAACACACACAGCCAAACTGACTACTGACACACTGACGGAACTCAAATGGGGCATCTTGACACATCCTCCATACATCCCGGATCTCTCCCTTGCGGCTATCACCTTTGTGGACCATTGAAAGAGTTCTTGGGAGGGCAGAGGTTCTGCTCCAATTAGGAAGTGAAAAAGGCCGTCCTCACGTGGTTTCGACATCAGCCTGAAGATTTCTACAGAACCGGTATCCAGATGCTCCCAGAACGCTGGAAAAATGTGTAGAGTTCTTTGAGAAATAACTGGTGTGTATGTTTTTTTTTTGTTTTTTTTTGTAGTTTCCTGGTTTTATAAAAAATAAAATCCAGATCAAATTTGAACGCCCCTCGTATCATTTCATCACTTCTTATACAATATAGCCACACTTGTTGCAACACAAATCCGCATGGATTTTAGAATATGACTAAGGATGTTTACTTCACAGACAGTTAAAAATCTTGGTATGATGAATTAAGTCCGTGACTACAACACCCTGTCGACACAAAATTTATTCTACCGTTATAACAAGTCTACATTTTGGAAGAATATTTCGAAAATTAGAAATGGGTTATTCTTTTAATTTGCTCGTCTCATTTTCGTTTACTTAACCTATTGATTCTCCTCTCTTTTTCAAAATTTTTAGAAAAACCGTTGGAAGAAGAAAGGCTTAAGTGTAGTTCCATTGGAGTACCCTTTGTCTTACAGAGGCTTCAAGTACACAGCTATGGTTTCTATATACAAAGGTGGGGGCTCAGTTGCTGTTACTCATGGAGCTATTGAATGTGGCCAGGGTGTTAATACTAAGGTAAATTTTTATTCTATGTTGTGCTATTTGCCCAAGAGATATCTTTTAAATCTCTTAAATTATCTTGCATTTCTCTAAAGATCGCTCAAGTGTGTGCGTATGAATTGGGCATTTCTCTTGAAAACGTATCGGTGAAGCCTACCAATAATATCACAAATCCTAACGCAGATACAACTTCAGCATCTGTCGCAAGCGAATTGAATTGCAAAGTAAGAACATCCTATATGGACTTTGTTTTATCTTAAAAGAATATTCATTTCAAGTCAGAAATTTTTCACAATCTTTGAACTTGAGGAACTACCTCCTTGAAAGAAACTTATTTCAAGTTTCAGAGATTTCAATTAAATCTTATTCAAGACTATAATGTAACAACCAATGATTTTGATATTTATTATGCGTATTTTATACAATAAACTCATTATTGTTATAACATGTTATGAATCAAAAAGTTTTTTTTTATGTTCACTGATCCAATTTATTTATCACAAACTAACAATGTAGTCACTTTTACAGGCAGTTATCGAATGTTGCAGCATACTCTTGGAAAGAATGAAACCAGTTCGTGAGAAACTAAAGAATCCCACTTGGGAGGAACTCGTCGATGCCAGCTACGACGAAAACATCGACTTATGTGCAACGCATATGTAAAACGCTTTGCTCTTTCCATTCACCTTTTTTATTTTTTTAAATTTTATAACTGTTTCTTCATTCTATAGGGTCGGTCCAAATGATCAACTACAAGACTACACTCTTTATGGCTGCACTTGTACCGAAGTCGAAATCGACGTCCTTACTGGCCAACACGAAATACAACGAGTAGATATCCTATTCGACTGTGGCAGAAGGTAAATTAAGAACTACACTCTTTTCCTATACGTCATTCATATATCGATGAAGTTCACTTATATTCACTTAACACTTATAATTAAGTGAAAAGCTTGATGGAATCTTTAGTTCGTGAATGAATTAAGTGAAAGCTTAATAATTTCCATACTATTGGGTAGGAAGGCTTAGTAATTTCCTTCATTTTCATACGACCTGCATAATTTTATTTTGTCGAAGTTATTTTTTTTATACGGATTGGAGACCTCACTTATCAATCAGCTCTTACAGAATGCATTTGATAAAAATATTCCATTAAAATAAATCAGAACAGGTAGCATAAAGAATTATTGATACATGTATAAAATTTACAAATTTGTATTGTTTTATATTAAGCTATACAATATTCCACATCTTTGAGATATAATGTGTGATCCTTCCAGTATAAATCCTGATATCGACGTTGGTCAAATCGAAGGAGCTTTCGTCATGGGATTAGGACTATTTCTTTTAGAGGAAATCAAACATGACTCTAAATTCGGAAGAAACCTAACCAACAGGCTCTGGGTTCGTAATTGAAGATAAATTCAATAGTTCCTAGAAATAAGCTGTCAAAAGTATGGCATTAATCGCACCCGCTTTCAAAGTTGAAAAAAAAAATCACTTCAATCATAACGAGATAATTTCTTACTAAAATATATTCGGAATTTTTAATTTCATTAAAAGTATTAATTGGCAAAACTCTTCCTCTTGAGCAGACATACTTTCCACCTGCATCGAAAGATATTCCAGCCGATTTCCGTGTATCGCTCCTGAAGAACACCCCCAAGCCTTTTGGAGTTCTCGGCTCTAAAGGTAGAAAAGGCCGAAAATGTTTACTACTAAAATTTCATTCACTCGGGATTTCTCATTACTTTCGTCTATAGAAATTATTATTTTTTTCAACAGCTGTTGGAGAACCTCCTTTGTTAATGAGTTGCTCTGCGCTATTTGCCGTTCAAGCCGCCATTCATTCCGTCCGTAGCGATCAGGGATTCGACCAATGGGTATCATTAAGTGAGTTCTCTTCAATTTTAACATCTACAATGCTCTGTTCGTGCTTTTCTGTTCACATCTCTGATGAAAAATATCAAGTAACTTCATTAAAAAACGTTACGGATTAAATGTTTATCTTTCAGATGCTCCTGCCACCACAGAGGCCATCCTGTTAGCGTCTAATATAAAGAAAGAATCGTTGGTTTATAACATCGACAAAAAATAAGACGCTTCAGAAGTAAACCAAAAGTGACCAAAACGGACAAAAGCACCGTACACTTTTCATGTTCACATAATAAACGGATTCCCGATCTACTCAAACATTTTAGTTTCATGTATGAGTAACGTGAGATTTTTTCACAAGCTTTAAATAATTTGTTGAAATAAAGAAGCACCAATTAGAGATTATTTCATATAAACCTTAAAAACGTAACAGATTTTATTTTGAATAGTAACAATTAAATAAATGCACATAATTTCTGTGTCCACTTTTTCTTGTTTGGCTGCTTGTCCACTTATATTCATATTACCTAATTTAAAGAATTTCCTTCTTTAAGCCATAATTAGATAAAGGGATTTGTATAATAAACTGGCATCGCATTTAGTCTTAAGTCTTGTATGTCGCACACAATGCTTTACACTATTATGAAGTGCAATTGTTGATTAAAGAGTCCATAGTACTGTTTCTATCGATAAAGTTGGTAGATACTTTATTATGAAGTACATACATGTTGCTATTGTTGAAAATTTCGTAAGTTTCTGATCAGCCAATCAAAAGAAATGTGAACTTGTAATTAAATACGCAATCCAAAAGTCTTTACTTTTCAAAAGCTTAAGCATATCCGTCTTCACTGAACTCCCATAAACCTTATCGTTCATGAACAAAATCTGCAAATTACAAGACACTTAAGCTGCTATAAAACGTCAAAAACTCCAAATGACTCCACCTGCAAACATGACACACTCTATTGCATATCGGACACAACGCATCTTATAAAAAAGAAAGAAATCATTTATGGTAATAAATATAGAAAAATAAGTAGTCAATGAGAAAGAGTTTTAAAATCTGTTAATATTTCGTAATTAAAAAATATAAGAAACAACAGAGTTGCAGACATCAAGAGAAACTGTAAAACTCTTATGAAAAGTATCCGATATCGCCTCAAAATGATCATACACTAAACAGGAAACACACGAAATATTAAAAGTTGTACGTGTAAAAGTTGTGTCAATAAAAGAGTTTTACAGGAAAAGTGTGGCTTGAGTCTAATATATTCCTCTGTATATTCCAAGCTTGGAGCGGCTATTTAGCATTTACAAGGGAATCCGTCGAACATATATGTCAGAGATTTCCACCAAATTGAAATACGTTACTCATCTGAAGCTACATGTACTATAGATGCTTGCAAAAGTGCGAAATTTTGTTTCTTTCAAAATAAACCGCAAAGACGAAAAAATTTGAACACACATAGCCATACAAGGACTCCATTGTACTGCCATTGTTAAAGCGGTGTGTGTGTGTGTGTGTGTGTGTGTGTGTGTGTGTGTTTGTGTTTATTAATGCGCTTAACGGAACTTTTCTTCCACTACCAGCAATAAGCACGAATCCACTTCACATGAAATCAATGGAAGTAGACAGCAGCAGATGACAATTGAATGGCTTCTCAAGTTTCTAAACAAATTTAGTTTTTAAAAATAGATTATTACAATTAGCTAATTGCCTTCCAGTAAAAAAATGAGTAATTAATAACCATTTCCTTAATTTATTATTTCATTTTATTAAGTAATTCGGTAATCAAACACGGGGCTGGCTTCATGTGCAACGTCGAGTAATACGTTGCGTTGGTGAGGTTATGTATCGCGGTGCTTTATAATTTTAAATAAGAATAGTATTCATGGATGCTTACCTCATCTTATAAATTATATCCAGACGAATAATTCTTTAGCAAAATTAAGGTTTTATGCTTAATAACAGTGCCCTTACTGCAATTCTTTAGCGGCCGCCGCTAACGATTTTGCTTTCCCCGATTACAGCCATGTTTGTTGAACTCTGCGCACTTCCGGAGCGATCTGCTGCCGCGCAACGCTATCGCTTCCACGGTGTGCTTGCGCGCAAAAAAAAAGGTTATGTGGGGTTCCCTTGCTAGGATAACCAAAAAATTTCATTGTACAGGGTTTCCCAAACTTTACCTTGTGGCACACTAAAGATCTAAGAATTTTCGCGGCACTTTTTTCAACCTCCAAGAATGAAATCACTTCAATTTTGAGCTGGACGAAACCCTTTAACACTTTCTTAATTTATTAAAGCAATTTTTAATTTTTTGCGAAAAATCCTGCGGCACACAGTTTGGGAAACACTGCCCTAATAGGTTGATTTTTTTTTTTTTTGCTGTGCAGAGTAAGGCATCATTTTGAAAGATTCTCTTCGGTCCAATGATCCAAGAGAATATTTTTATGGCCGAAAATATTCAAAATGAAAACTTTGGTTCAGAAACAGTGACCAAGAATATTATCAAAAATTGGTTCACAAGTGCATACTTCCTGCAAGTGGGAAATGAAACAGCCCTCCCCCTTTATTCTTATTCAAGCCAAAATGACGAAAAACTCATCGCGTCTGTTATGTCAGATGGAAAAGCAGTCGAATTCTCACAACCCCCCCCCCCC
>JAHWFO010002456.1:1074602-1094739 GCA_023313115.1 Rhysida immarginata
GTAAATTCCACTCACTTATGCACAATCAATTTTCTTCTCCAAGATTCAAGACCGTGTTTCCAACATGCACGTTTTAAGAGCGGTAATCTCGAAGAACGACCGACTTTTGATATGCATGGTGTAAAAGTTACTTATGCTTTGACCATTTCTACTCTTTTTAACATTATTGTAAAGATTTTAAAGAATAAATTTTTTTATCAGAAATTACCATAAAATCGGGAGGGAATAATCAGAGTGGCGTTTATTGATAGTTTTGTTTAATTTTATTCAATCTTCCACTTTGGCAAGTATTAAATAGAAGCAATTTCGTGCGCTTGTTATCCTACACGAGTCAGGATGTTCAGATCGGAGTGGCATTTAAAGATTGTTTAATTATAGTCAATCTTCCATTTCTGCAAATATTAAATAAGAGATTTCGAGATTTTATTGCTCGACACGTTAATATTCCAACGTACGGTGTCCAGAATGTGTTCCGTACATGACCTTTTCTCCACCGTCTTACGAGTTTTTTGCTTTTGTTTTATTTATGCAAACACTGGATTTCTACTAAATCGGTAACGTTCTACATTTTTGTAACTGGAACGTTACCGATGTAAATGTTAGTTTTTGTAACTTCTCAGCGCTTACACTAGGGGCACTGGGAATATTTTTATTCACTCGGGCGCGACTACTTTCTTATCACTCCAGCGATAGAGCGCGGTTTCGTGAATATCTTCTCATGAATTTAACAGAAACAAATGACCACTTCAGTATTCTTCCGTTTTGTACTCTTCAAGAAGTCTGTGTCTGAATCCGTGATTGCGACAGGCAGTGCCGGCTCTAGCAATTTTGCAGCCCCTAAAAGTTTACCGCCCTGTGCAAGTGCACCACTTGCACCTATGGTAGAGCCGGCCCTGTCTCAGGGACCGCGCGCCACCAACATCGTCAATAAAAAAGTTTTGATAAAAAGTAATATATTTTTTATTACCTAAACATTTTCTCTAGTTAATTCCCAAAATACTTTTATTTACAAATATTTTCCTATTTAGAAACTTTTATTTGAAAACAAATATTTGGAGAAATTGCAATATGCAAAGAAAGCAAGAAAACTAATACTGTTTCTGAATTTCAAGAGCAATAAAACATTTCTATAAATATAAATAAATCGACATTTAACCTCTGTTTATAGTAGTTTAGAATAAAAAATTTTTAAATATTCAGAAACTTTATTTCGTAGTTATTTCATTTTATTATCCTCCGAGAAATGATTGCTATCTTTCATTTTTATAATTGTTTTGTTTAGAAAGGTATGTATGTATGTACCGGGTGTTTCAAAAATAACCGGTATATTTGAAAAATCAATAAAAACTAAACGGGCACTATAGAAATACACCGTTTGTAATTTCGAAAGTTTGTCTGCCTGAAAATTTACTGTTGTCCCAAGCATATTGCAACACGGTGTATTTCTATCGCTGCCCGTTTAGTTTTTATTGATTTTTCAAATATACCGGTTATTTTTAAAACACCCGGTATGTATGTAGGTTAAAAATAGTGCAAAATACAAATTTTAAACTATAAATGCCTTTCTTGAGCTATTCATGTCTAATTTTGAGGAAAAAAGAAGGGTTTTTAAATTTCTTTCGAAAAGTTGCATTTTTTAGATAACATTGAAAGGTTTTTTGAGGTTTTTCCATTAATAATGAAGTAAATTAAGTGACAGATAAAAAATTCATGAATTTTATCTTTGAACAATAATAAAAAAAAAAAAAAAAAAAAAAAAAGATTTCAAAATGCGGTCTCAGAGACCGCGCACCACCTCTGGAGTGCTTCAGACAGACCTAACTTTTATTCAGAAGTTATTCGACTGTCTCGGGAACTTCCTCTACACCCTCCATATGGGTTTTAAAGGTACCAATAAAATCTTTATATAGGCTATGAACCTTATATAGGCACGTAACATTTTTATAATCGATATATTATTGAATATAAGTGTTACCTACATTAGTTTCGGATCGCAATTTTATTACCACTCCGTAATGTTCCCTAGTTAAGGTGAGCTGTTCTAGCTATTAACAAAAAAAAAAAAATATTTTTTTTTTTACATGGTTTTGTTTGAAGACGGAACTTTACAGAGCATTCAATTCGAAGTTGTCGAGCCTAGACCACTGGACCACTTGATATGGAATGCAGTGGCTGATTTAAGGGGGGGGGGGGCTACAGTGGCTATAGCTCCTCCCCCCATTGGTCTTAAACTTGTACTAGTTAGATAAATTGTAAAGATTTTTAATACTGCAATAATTTTACAAATTTACATTTACAAACTTCAGTAAAGGAAAGACCCCAGGACCATCATTTCCTTGGGGAGGGGGGGGGGGTATTCGAAATAACTTATAACATTAGCCAAACCAGCTGATTAGCCCCCTCCCCCCCTTGTTTAAGTTCTAGATCCGCCACTGGAATGGCTCTATTTCTAAATTCATTTTCTTTATTACTAATTAATATGCTGTTCATAATTATCTTAAGAACGTAATTCTTAAATAGGTAGGAAAATGCAGTAAACCATGATCTAAATTACTTGCTACTCACCATTAACTAAAAGGATAGAAATAAGAGGATATAAAAGAAATATTATTCTAGTTAAAAGCTATTTATTGGCTTATTTTGATATTTCATTAAAATTGTCACAAAATTAATAATGAACCAATATTGGGTAATTCTGATTTTATAGGTTCATTTACTTCAGCTTAAAATAAAAAAGAATGTATAAAAACGTTTGCTTCCTGAATGTTTGCTCTTTTAATCCTCCATTAAAATACAATAGGAAGCTTTCTAGAAAGCTACGCGGTCCTAATTTCGTCGAGACATGCATAGTAATATTCTACAATGAAGAAGTTGTTTTAACATTGCATAAAAGTTTTTTACCTTGTAATTCTTAATAAAATCGTTATTCTTCATCATCAGAGTCATCCCACATTAAATGTGCTACAATCGTTTGCTCACGATATCTTAGATCCATGTAATAAGTCAATACAACTATCCACAAATATAGCATAAACAAATCGTTCAGAGTCATTCTAATGAGAAAAAGGGCACCTTCAGGTAAAACATCGATAATATTATGGATGAGAACGATGACAGCTGTGATCAACCAAGGAATCATGAACAGTGGCTGTCTGATGTAGGTCCCCTGCAGGAGGAATAATCCAACTAACAACCAGAAAAAGAAGACGATAAAACCCACTACACCCGTCATGACTGATTGGAATGCGGTGATAATACAGATAAAAGAGGCGACATAAGCGGCAACGTAAGGCGGGAAACCGAAAAACGTCCGGAAGGCCTCCGTGTCCATCTCCACTGTGGCTTCTGGCTTGAAGCTTAGCTGCAGAATGCGTGGAATAGTCACCATAACTGGCTTGACATTAGGCCTTGCTAGCTTCCTTAGAGATAACGAAGTTTTGTTGTTGTCATTTTCACGCAGTCTTTTACCAAACCCGCGAGATGAGCTCTTGTTGAGTACGTTTCAAAATTCAAGACCAGCTGCCCATTGTCTCATATTAGATGGTATCTTACCATTGTTAGGGTATGTTTTACTGTTAACTCAATCAGAGCAATTCAGAAGAAAGCTCTTTATTCTGTTATCTGGAGAGATGTAATTTTTGAGGATACATTATTACTTCGGCTTTGATTTCTCTGAAAGTCGTCAAAAATTCAGGAGAAAATTATCCATTTTATTTCGGAAAGAAATAAAAACTTTGTCTAGTTGCTTTATAAATATATTTTCAAGAATTATATATCTTTACTCATTTTAATCATAAAAAGTGCGTACAGTCACCGATCCTTACACTGATAATTTTCACATTTTGAATCTAAACAAACTTTTTTGCTCGTTAATTTTACAAAGAATTGAATTAATAAATCAAAATCTACAACTCATTGTACTCCAATTCATTGTTATCTCTGAAGACCAACAATGGCGCTTATTAAAATATATCCGACATACACGATTATTTGTTTGAATTTTAAAAATTCTTCAATAACTTAAGTGTTCCTTTCTAAGTTTATCGAGCAGAACCGACTCAGAGCCGATAAGATAGTAACGAGCTTTGGTCCTCTCCGGTGTTTACCTTCTGCTGGATTATAGAGATATACATGCTCTTATTACGCTTGCATCATCTCAATCAAACCAATACTTCTAACCAAATAAGATAAATAAATAAAGAAACATGGCTTTATGTAATGCCAAAGATGTAACTGCAGTAACCTAGTAAGTTTTTTAAATCGCCCCGGAAGTGACGAAATGTTTACGTCGTCACGTCAGCCGACGCCATTATTGGCCATTACCTACAAATGTATTGTTGGAATCCTAGATGCTATGGCTGTCGGCGGCAAAAAATATGGTTACATCTGTCGGGCTGCATATTCTTTGAAGAATTCGCCCTTCTCGCGACGAGAGAGGCTGCAGGTGCTTAAAAATTAAGCCGCCCGTTTAGAAAACGCCTCGTCATCAGTCTATTACCAGATGTATGTGATCAAGGTAATCTAGAATAAAAGAAAGGGCAACTTGCCAGAAGTGCTTAAGGCACATGATATTGTGACGTCACTGGATGAATTCTCGGCAAACCGGAGGTCTGCGGTAGCCATTATTATGGTCACAAAAGACAAAGTTTTCACGTAAACAACTCTTTTCTTGTTTACGAGAAATACGTAATTCATATTAAAACGTAAGTACATTTTATAAATCCCACCTTATAATGGCATCTTGCTTTTATTTACTTAATTAAAAGAAATTGTATAAAGGATGAGAATTGTGAAAGATTGAACGATTAGTTAAGTGTCGCTATCGCAAGACCGTCGTTATCATTTTGGTTTCTGTGGAGGTTTCGCCGTCGTCCAATGACGTCAAAATACGCATGCGCAGTAAGGCATTTTAACACTTCCGGCCAAATGACCCCCACATTATTCTAGATCACTTTGTGTGGCACGCGCGTGTATGTCTCCTTTACTCGTAACTTAACGTTTTCCATTCAAAAAACACCGAAATCTGCAGCTCAGCAATCAAGATTGGTATTTCTGGGATCAGCAAATCTACCGTTTGAATGAATTGACATGGACAAGACTTAACTGTTGGAAATGTCTGATTGTTAGTGGGCAAATATAACATTAATCTAAAATTTCCGGGATATTTGTCGTCTCTCGCGACAGGTGAGGCGGAGAGGGGCGGGTGCTAAAGGATACGAAAATCTGATATCGTTGATTCCGACGTCGACAGACTGTCGCCAATGAATTATCCAGGAATATTTCTGACTTTCTTTGGAGTCTTAGGGAGACAGTAGTGTTATTGTGCGGATGTCCATGCAAAGGGAATACTAGTTACGTTGCGCTTACAAGAGAATCCACGAAGAACAAGTAATTAAACGCAAAGGTCGCTGTCATAGAGCATCTGTTTCCGACTACAGATGCTAACTCCCATGCAATCCCATGCAGTCCATCTTCCATTAAGCATTGTTCTAATACTACCACTCCGTTTTAATATGAGTAGGTCTGCAGTTGATATGAGGCGCTATCCAAAATATCCGAGAATTTGAATATTCCGCCCAAAACATAAACAGTGCGAGATTCTGCCGGTAGATGCCTCTTGGTGCACCTTTCAGCTGCTGCTCTGCCTTGTTTCGTAATCGTAAGCGCATTTCTTTGCGAATTATTGCTGTTTGTGTTTCAACGTGTTCTTGTGCTTCTGCGAATTTCCAAATTATTTGACCTGGTCAGACTGTCAACAGGAAGTTTTACTGCGAAGTTTTGAGGAGACAGAAAATTTCGCGCAAACGGCCCGATTTGTGGAAGAACAGACTGGTTGCTCCACCGTGACAATGCGCCCGCACACACCTCGTTCGTTATGAAGGAATTCCTAGCAAAAAAAAACAAAAAGAAAACATGGCAACGGTCCCCCGCCCTCCCTACTCTCCTAAATCTAGCCCCTTGCAACTTCTACCTCTTCCCTAACAAAGGGCGACGTTTTGACTCCATTGAAGATATCCAAGTGGAATCGCGAATGGTCTTGAACACCCTACAGCCTTCGGACTTCCAGGAATGCTTCCAAAAATGGAAAAATCGCTGGGATGTTGTATACGTGCCGGAGTAGACTACTTTGAAGGTGACAACGGAAATTAGGGTGTATGTTTTCTGTTTTTTTACAATAAAATTCTCGGAGGTTTTGGATCGCATCTCGTGCGTGTTCACATTTGAAGGTTTCGGTCCATCTCGTCATTGTATTATATGCCGGAGCACGACCACCCTTGTGTTTCTTCCATAGAGGAGTGCTATTTTTACACGCAGTCGCTGTTCAACTTTACTCACTTCCATGTTTCAACAATTTCGTCAACACACTAAATGTTTGTGACGGTTATCTAGGAATAAGTAATAAAATACTGGTATATGGTGGTGGTATTTTAAGTAATTAGGATAGGCTTTCAAATGTAAATACTAACTGTGCAGTCATACCACTTGCTTAGAAGAAATAAAATATTTGCCATGATTTTTGAAACGGTCTTCATACAGATGTTGGTGTGTATCCGAGAAGTTTAGTACAAAATTTTTTTTGAGCAACCTGTGCACATAGCTCTTGATTCAAGCTTCCCTCCTCATTATTGATCACGGAAAGTTTGCATTTATGCTCACATATGCGTATACATAATTATAACCACAATTACTGACAGATGTGAAGAGAGGTCTGATAGGTGCATTTTAAACGCAATTTTGATGGGGAAGCTTTCTGAATAGTAATAAGAACACTCTTCCTTACTAATTAAATTAGATTATTTTGCGATGTTCATTTGTCTACAAAAACCTTTTCAATAATCTACTAAACTTTCCTCTTTCCTAATTTACGCTATCAAAATCGCACGTATGTGGATCATAAACTTTTTTTACAAGGCGGCTATAAAAAGCAAACCTCAAAATCTGTTCTGTTAACACAACTGCATTTTAAATACATTTTCAAGGCTATTAAACGAAAGCAACAATAAGGGATGCCGTTAAATCATTTTTGTTATTGCTCTATCAAGTTACAGAATCATTTTTATGCGTAATATTATTATTTATTTTCAATGGTTCTGCAAAATATGCATGATATTATTCATTATTTTTTAAAATTTTACTTAAAAAGTAAACGGAGGAGGGAAACTTTTCCAAAGAATTTGTTTCCTGTGTAAGCGCGGGGGTGGGGGGGGGGGGAGAAGTTAGTTCTACTGTTATGCCTAATGTTGTATTATATAACAATTTCTCTTCGTTTTCTCTCTAAAACTTAAGAAATTTTTTCCAAAATCTAATTCTTTAGCCATCATCAGTAATTGTTATAGCTTGTCTTCCGTAGGCTTTACACCTCGAATTCATCTCGAACACGTGTTTAACTCGGACGTGTGTAAAAATGAAAAGCCACAATCGACATGCCCAAAACCTAACGAACATAACGAACACGATTGGCAATTTCACAATGAAGAGTTGATGAGAAAATAAAAAGTGTTCACAAAACACTGCAAACTGGGATAAAAATAAATCCCTGGAAAAGGGCAAAAAGATGACAATACTTCCCTTTACAGTACTTTAGAAAAAGTGGGAAGTATTGCCATCTATGGGCAGAATGAATTAATTCACCTGTAACCGAATCATAGCATTAGAGATAGGAACTGTAACCGAATCAAATGAACTGGTAAAGAAGAAAATTTCTAAACATGCAACTCATTAAGCTCATGGTGAAGACTCGGAGGATTAACCACTTACTCTCTAGATTTCTATCTTGTGAAATCAATTTAAAATAAGTGGTCCTCGTGTTTGAACAACACCCCCTATCTTCTGTAGGGGGCGTTGGTTTAACCCGGTTTATCCGTGCTTTTAATACAACGTAACCACAAAAGTTCTTGCAGTTTTTAATTCCGGAAAACGGAAACAAAAAGTAGCGTATCAATCCCCATTGGCATCTAGCACCTTCTGCCAACGTGTCTTCAGTTGATAATCCCCTGGCTGTAAAACTTGGATAACCAGATATCAGGTAGTTCGAAGATATCGATGGTTAATTAATGTGCTTCCTGGATTCATTGCGATTGCTCTACTAGTTGGTACGAAATTATACACCAGAACCATTAAAAAGTTTGTCGATTACCTGTTAAGTGAAACAGAAAATATTTGTTTGAAAACAGGCTATAGCCTATCCATTTAGTACTCCTTCGAGATTAAACTTTGTTAATTAAATTACGAGTAATTTTAAGCGTAAACCAATGCATTTTTGTTATCCAATTGATCCCGCCTTTCAATATGGTTCATGATAAAAAAAAAAAAAAAAGATAAATAAACGCTTTTATTGAAGGGAGCTTACTAACATGCCTGATTACAACAACGTGTGTCTATAAATTACATAAGCGTTAGAATTTATAAGTTTTTTATTGCCTTGACTGTAGCACAAGAGCGTATTAATTTTTTTTTAAATAAGAGTAAAAATTAGTATTTTCAATTGCATATGATGTAATATATTTGCTTTCTATACCAGCACATGTTCACCGCTCTTTCAATTGTCAGACGTGACATAAAATGCTTGAAGGAAATCCTCAATTCTCAGAACATGGAGAATAATAGAAGAGGAAAATAATGGAGGACGCAGTTACTGTTGCGCTGAATGATGCGCGAAATTATGTACATCACTTCGTTTGCAAACATAGCCAACGAAAAAAAAAAGACGTCTTTTTCGTCGGCTACGGTTTGGAAACAAATCATTTCTGTTCCACCTGCTGAGGGCTCGGTGATTTTTAATAGCCAATCACGGATTCCCAATAGCCTCCACTCAGAACCTATAGATAATTTTAATATTGGTGAGGAGACCAAAATGGAGTTGTTGGCTTTTGGCGACAACTTATTATGTGTTTTGACTTTTTGATATTTTTCTTTAAAGTTTTGAATATCATTTATATATATTGGTAAACATTTTCAGGTAAATTAAAAAAATTTCATTTACCGGCTGAAAGAAACGACAATGTTCAGCTGGTTCTCAACCCCTCCACCATCCCGGATCAAGAACTGCGATCCAGACTCCGAAGTACATTTGAATGTCAACGGAGAAACTCACAAAGGTAATTTTTGTGTTTTATTTTAAAGCCTCTCTCCCTCCCTCTCTCTCTCTCTCTCTCTCTCTCACTCATTCATGACACATCATTTTCAATCAGTTTCAATTCCTCTTTAGCACAATGCTATTATGAATCCTGCATCAAATATGCATTACGAAAACATGTTAAGGAGTTCAATTATATAAAAAGAAAAAGAGCCGATTTTATTTACTATTGTTCTTTTTATGGTTCGTTAAACACGGATGTTAAAAAATAAAAAATAAAAAAAAACAAAAAAAAAACTTTGTAAGCAACAGATGAATGAATCTAAAGGACAACTATACGGTCAACAAACTTTGCTTAAATCGAAATATTAGCGCATTAATAACATCAACAGAATTGTCCTTTAAAATTTTCGCTATCCTCAACGACAAATTTATGTTTATACAAATATTAAAAAAAATGCATTGGCATTGTAAATAAAAGGAATTTCTTAAAAGAAATTAAATATTCTGTGCCAAGTGATATCTGTCAAACTGCATTTGAATTAGAATGCTTCCTTAAAACTTAAAAGAGTAATACGGGGACGGCATGATATATAGGACAGAAGCAACACTATATTCAGAGCAGGGCCGGATTTAGGTTTGCTGGGGCCCTAAGCTACTGAAGGTTATGGAGGCCCCATAACCTTCAGCTAAATTCATGTTTTGCCCCCCCCCCCCCATTTAAGCTAAAGATAGTGTGGGACCCTAAGCTATAGCTTTTTTAGCTTGTTACGTGTTACCCAAGGTATTCTAGATGACCTTGCATGTTACCGATCCCGTAGATGACGAAATTTCATCTATATTATCGTCGATGCAGATCGGGTTTAAACTGTAAGGCTGTATCAAACTTGATCTCCATCGTTTAAATTTTTGTACAGCTTTTCACCAGTACCGACGTAATAGGGAAAAAAATTATACCTTTTAGATTAATTTATATATTAGCCCGCTTAGGATGCCCGTTTTATCACATCACCCTGCCTGTTTCTCTCCATATACCTAATAATTTCCAATTTTTACAGATTATTATCGATCTTATATCGAAACAAATATCTTTCAGATACACTCTAGATTGCTAAATTTTAGACACAATATTAGGCTGGACTTCCCCTTTAAGTGTAGAAAGGTTGAGTGCAGCTGTCGCCGAGGCAATATTTTCCCAATCCCAAAGAATATTAAAAAATGCATTTGCGTAGCTGAAAAATATATTCTAGAGTTCACGATATCGTTCAATTAAAATAATTATTTTTACCAACACCATATCGTACCATTACATCTACCGTCAATTAAATGACTAAGAATATTTTTATTTATGATTTCTGGAAATTACCGGTAAGTGGAAACTCGGTACTACAGTGCTTATATTTTGAATAAAATATTCTGTATAAAGGCAGTTAAGTCATCTTAGTAGTCGGATTTTAATGTTAAAACTAAAGTGACATTGAAAGAGTACAGCAAGAATTCTATTCATTTTCTTACTTGCAGTTCCCATTGATTTAGCAGCAAACATAGTACTATGCGACTACCTGAGGGACCACTTACACCTAACAGGCACAAAGTTCATGTGTCGAGAAGGGACCTGTGGCTCATGTGTCGTCAGTGTCAAGAGATTCAATCATGTCCACAAAGAATACAGAACCATCTCAATCAACTCGGTGAGGAAAACTGATATTTTACGTCCTAACTTTACACTGTATATTGCAAATCAAATTGCTTGCCTCTTATAAAATTTTGCAGTACATTATATAACTTTCATTTTAAGGGTTATTTTAAGCAAAACTATTTCAAAAATAAATTAAAGGGACCCAAATAGAAGCCCTTTTCAAACATCGCACAAATGCAGTTGATATCACTATACAGAAATACAAGTTCATTTCTATACCTTGAAATCAGAAATAAGTTAGCATCACTTTAAGCAAGGGAAAACTACACAAAGTTATGTAGCAGCACTTTAAGCAAGTTAAGATATGTACGAGTCTTTTGCCAGTGTCTTCTGCCAGTGTACGCATGTTCCGGATTCGACATCTGGACAAACGAAGGGATTGGAAATCGGGATATAGGATACCATAAAATCCAAGAGCAACTGGCCAGAGGAAACGGCAGCCAATGTGGATATTGCAGTAGTGGCATGGTCATGACCATGTACAGGTATTATAGAGGGGGAAGAAAAGTAGTTCGTGTGGAAATGAAGGACAGTTAAATTTAACTAAATTGAATGTTTATTTCTTGCAAAATGAAGTTTTTTTGAAAATGAGAAGAATCCTGCCGTACAAGATGTTGAAGATCTATTTGACGGAAATCTCTGCCGATGCACAGGTATGTTCCAGAGTTTTATTTAAAAAAATATAAAAGCTGTTAAATAAATAAGCAGCCAAAGACAAAATACTGGAATACAAGCATTTTATTATTGCAAGTACTTGCTCTTATAATTCAAACTTTATCCCGTCACAATACAATTCAGAAAGTCAAATCGTTGCGACCAATAACAAACCCATGCGGAGTTTAGTCTGCTCATCTTTGAGAGTATGTGGTACCCACTCTGCGCACACACTTTATAGAAATTCAGGTATGCACAATTGCGTATACAGTACCCTCACTCAATTTGCACTTCAGCTCCAATTTGACGGATCGTTATCCGTCTGCTTTCCAACAAAAAGTTTCAATCCTTATCATATTCTTTGGAGTGGCTGCAACGGTGCGTCTTTTTATCCTTCCCGTAATTTCTTTGCCTATTCCTTAATTTGAGCAAGGCTAATGGTGTAATGACCATACACCTGTGAAATTCACTAGTGAACGGCAGTGGGACCATTCCCTTCTGCAACTAGGAACCGGATTACGCCTAGTTACTCAAATGCGGACGCTTCCATTGTCAACCAGGTGCACACAACTGATAGTGACTACAAGTGTTTGCCCTATATAGGGAGGAACTTTGCACGCTTTGTATATTCTTCATGGAAATATCCTTTCCAGCGCCATGCCGCATGGCTAGTTATTTATTGAACCACCTTTATTAATAACCTTTACCCATCCAAATACATTCTTTTGGGGAAAAAAAACAACAAAAAAAAAAACAAACTAAAATCTCGAAAAATAATCTTATCAAAACGAAATGTATGCAGATTTCTGTCTACCAAGGATGCAAAAAAATTAACTTCTATGGTCAATTACTGCTAATGGCTGATGTTATGGACTAGAGAGATATCCTTACAAGTTCGGGGCGGCGTCCCGCCCGCCTCGTTATATCGTGGATGACATTAACAGCCCAACGATAGTGGACGACATCCTGCGACCAGTTGTTATCTTCCATGGCACCTCTACCAGGGGCCATTTACCAACAGTCCGGTTTTGGATTGTATCCATGCATTTCTCATACACTAGATGAGCTGGAAATATCAATCTTCAACCACACTGCAGCAATTTCACCGCAAACCCTGAGAAATGTGTTCGGAAATATGTAGTCCGTCGGGTCCTATTCTAACATCTCCTTTAAGCGGAGGGGCTTAATTGTTAAGTACAATTCCAGTGTATAGCAACTTTAAAGACACCCTATACAGAGTGTTTCAAGGCACTTGTATCAGTCAATTTTTTTGAAAAGATATTGATTCTATATGTTTGAAAAAATAATTTTATGGAACCTGTGATACAGAATTTATTTGTGATAGTTTCATTTTCCAGAACAGGAAGTAGAGGGAACTAGAGTCAACTTTGAAAATTCAAATGAGAACATAGGTCATGAAAGGTATCTTTGAATACTACTTTTGAAAATAAACAACTTTTACTAAAAGTGTTTGTTTTTTTCTAATCCTGACAGTTTATTCACAGTTAAAGAAAAATGAAAAATAAATCAGTGATTATTTGATAAAATCACAAAAATAAGAAAACTGCATGCATATTACATGAGGACACATGCCCTAATTTGCACTTCCTCTAAGTGATATCAAATTACATCACTGTCACATGATCATACTTGAGGAAGATAAGAAAGCCGACTGTCAGCAGTGAAGTCCTCAGAGCAAACTAGGATGTAAGAAAGAGAACACAGCAAAGTTGACCCCAGTTTCCCCCTACTTCCTGTTCTTTTCATCCATAAAATTATTTTTTCAGACATCTAGATTTCATCCATTTCTTTCAAACATCTAGATTTCATCCATTATTTTTCAAACATCTAGAATCAATAACTTTCTTTGAGATAGGAAAAAAAAGGCTCTGTATAAGGAAATGCTTTGAAACACACTGTATAAGGAAATGCTTCTTAAGTGCAAACGTTATGGCAGTCGACGTTTTTGGAAGTATGAGGAAGTGCTTCTCACACGAATTGAGTGTGTGGTAAGATGCAAATCACAATCTCAGCTGAATCGCGCTCCCGATCGATTGTGCATTTCGTAAAAAACAATAGGAGGCTATTGCAAAAGAACGACGACAGCGCAGAGTAGATATGGCGTGGAGTGCATTTTCCGGAGTTTCCCATTAATTATCTTCATAGATTAACTATCGCATTACCCCGACTATTCTCTACATGTTAGCAGAATAGATCAACAATGGCCTCTTTCAGAGAGATAACATGTTTTGCCATCCTGCTTAAGCGTTTGCTAGCTGGTTGGAAAAAACATCTCCCAGTTCCTTAGGGCAAACAGGAAATTGGGGTCTACAATTTTTACTTAGAATATAAGGGAGAAGATTGAGTAGACTCTCAGCCATCTATTACGTAGAACTCAAAAAACAAATTCTATCTCATTTCAACAAAATACATTCGAAATTTTTAATCCAAGATTTATTAATTATAATTATATACACATGTCCAAAATTACTTCGCTCTGAATAAAAAAAATAACCTTTACGTATTGCAATAAATTGTAAAACTTAATAATTTTCTTCGTACACAAGTGGAAGAGACATTTTCCTAAATATTCATTCTAATTCTATTCCTTCTCAGGTTACAGGCCGATTCTCGATGTTGCGAAATCTTTCTCATCGTTACAGCAAATTAAAACAACATGTGTAAGCATTAAACAATTTGAAGTTTTGATATATTTTAAAGGTTTCTTATCCGATCATCAGTAATCTCTTCTTGTAATTAGATTGAATGCAAATATTGGTTTAAAACGTTAATAAAAGGATTCAATCATTTGTTTCTTAGAAGTTAAAGGCTCTTCTTATTTTCGCAAAATCCTTAATCAATTCTTCATTTTCAAAGCGAACCTTAATGAACTGTGATCAAATATATCGAGGGTGGGTGGAGGAACAAAACGATTGAAGAAGGCAAAGTTCTCTTAAGAGTCACAATCTGAATTTCCATTACAAATGCAATGGATGCATTTACACCCCATTCTTGATTAACGCTGAATCATTTTTTGTAACTTCATTTCAAATAACGTTTACCTTTTCTTGATTAACGCTCATTAAGGTCTCAAAATACAGCGTCATATGCCATCTGATTATCCCATAAGCCTAGTATTTGAATAACGCTGTTTTGAATAGCGTTACGTTTTCATGAACCTAACCCGAGCGTTAATCAAGAATGTGGTGTATTTTACTACCGTTCGATACGTGCGCAGTTTGATGCCTTATTCAACTTAGATGTAGAAATTCGTCTCGAAATAGCACAAGGAACGTTGAGAATTTTCACAAGTTAAGCATCGCTTGCGAAAAATAATAGCTAGGGTAGATGTACCAGTAATTGGCAGTTTAAGACATTACTGTGAAACGAAATTGTGTACGTAAATCAAATTGCATTTTGAAACTTTTCTAGTTATACCATTAAATTGTAAATATAATGCAGAAAGTGCCAATATCTAAACAATTATTATTATATCTTTAAAAGCTATTAAGTTATTACATTTTTTCCTAACTAATGCACAAACCACCAGTAGTTGACAGTTAATCCACCAGAAGTTGACAGGCAGTTTCACTCGTAAGCGACAGCATTTTAATTGCACATTTTTATATATTTTTACAAAAAAAATTGACAGCATTCTAAAGTAGCTGATGAAATCAAGCATTTTTAAGAATGTGTAAAGTATTTAACATTAACTAAAATTGTGCTTTTTAAAACTTAACTTGTTCATATAGATCATTTATCTTTTTTTCCTTTGAATTAATAAATAAAATCAGTCCACTCCCATGTAGAGTGCAAGGACCATAGAAAATGAAGATGTTTTACAGTAGTGCAATATCATCAAATCTTGGCCAACAAATTGTTCGTAGAAAACTTGATTTTTGACGATTGTTCTCCTACTTGCAAAATTCATCTAATTCTAATCATAGTAAACAGAATACCAGTAGTAGTTTTCTTCTTGGAAGATAACTTGTCCTGGCCTATCTGTTAATCGTCTCTGTGACAAGATTCAAGATCAACAAAAAGAATCGGCGAATAGGCCTAGAAGATTTATGTCAAAATGGACGTTCTAGAAACTGACAGTCAAGTTTTTATAATTGACACACGTAGGTCAATTAATGGAAATTAAGAAGTTACACTTAAATCTATCATGTTTCCTTTATATCACATTATTTTTGTTCGTTTTTTTCTAAACACAGAAATTATCAATAATTGACAGGTTATGTCAATTACTAGTGACACTACATATCTGGGTTCTAATAGTTGACGGTGGATTAAAACAGGTAACACATTGGTCATCTGAAATTCTGTTACTACTAGCAGTATTGTCCACTGATCACACAAAAAGGTTCACGTAAAATTAATAACAAATATTGCATAACATTCATAAAATAAATTCAAGTAATCAAACCCTCGCATAGTGGTTCATTACAAGTTTTTTTCGACTCTAAGGCATTGAACAATCAACATGTGTTTGCGGCCATAATACGGAGCAAAGTTACCTGTTTTTTACTGTTCTGGGAAGCCTAATACATTGTTTAATACGAGGTGGCAACATCAGTCCCTTTTCTTGCCTTGTTATTTTATTAAAAGCCTTTAAATTGTGAATTGTCAGTTACTGTACATCTACCCTACCATCTTGCTATTATGAATTAAAAAAAAAAAAAAAAAGATGTTCTGCTTGTTTACGAATTTAGTGCACAGTTCGGACAAAAAATCATTCTCATTTTTATATTATCTGAACATCAGAATCCTAAGAATCTTTGTTGGATCTTGCATCGTGAAAATGCTTGTTGGAAAAAAAAAATCATTAAATCTAATGATTTTCGGTTACTTTCTTTAAAATATTTTTCTTTCTCTGTAATTGAGAAGGCCGCTGAAGAGAGAAAGTGTATCGATGGATCAATGAACGGCAAATGGGAGATGATTTCGCGACGACCGCCGCCCATAAGGAAGTCGATACATGTCGAGCTCGAAGACGCTGACTGGCACCGACCCATGACACTCGACGAATTGTACGCAGTCCTCAGAAACGTGGGAGAAGCAGAGAAATATCGACTGGTCTGTGGCAATACCAGCACAGGTATTTTTGCAATTCTAAGAAATATTTATCATTCACCTCGAAAAATGAGATTCAAATCTTCTCAGTGAAAAATGCTGTGTAATCACTATAATCTACTATAAAGCTGTTAAAATAACTATACACTTTATTGATAATTTATAAAGCGATGCTTTAAATAAAGGAAAAAACAGAAAACACTACTCCACATAGAAAAATTTTACTGACTCAGATGTACATTTCGGATTTCAAAAATCCATCATCAATACCCGTCTGTTTTGAAATCTAATATTTGTTACTGAAATAAATTTACTGAGCAAAGGGAAATAAAATGCATTACTTGAACCAATAATTATTAAATAATTTCTAACTTTTCTACCATTAAAATGTATTAAATGAAATGTTATCAATTGTAATTCTTTATCCACAGGGATATTTCCAGAAGATGGGCCGTATGATATCTATATTGATACGAAAGGGATCCAAGAATTCTATCAGTGTGATGTCAGTTGAAACAATTAATATGTCTTCTTAAATCGCCATATAGTACAAAATCAAATCCTTATTTTTATCATATTGATTAGTGATTACATTCATATCATTTTCATTTGGACATATTCAGTTGTCGGATAACTCTTGCATCATCGGAGCCAACATCTGTCTCGACGACTTTATCACCATCCTGCAGAGAATGGAGAGACATCTGGCTGGCTACACCTACTGCGGCGACATCGCTCAGCACGTCAAACTGGTGGCTACAAAACACGTCAGAAACGTATGAGGAAACATAAGATTTAAAAGCTAATTCTAAGTAATGCTCCCTGACTTGTATCAGATTCTAAATTTATAGGATGTAAAGAAATTAGTTTCAAATAGTACCTCAAGTAAATGCATTCTAAGAGTAGAAATAGAATGGTTAGAATAGAGATGTGTTCCCACGTAAAAAAATCTATACAATTAAAAATGTTATTCCCAATTAAACCAACAACGAAGTTAAAGATTGAATTTGGCGATTGTTTTTTTGTGTTTTTTTTGTGCAAATACTTCTGCACTTTTATTAAAAATTAAATTTTTCATTGAGCTCCTGCGGCTTTACCAGATAATTTAACAGCCAATTTTAGCGCGATTTTTAAATTTTTTGCACCAACCCTGACACACCATAAAGTTTCTGAGATGCCAAATAGTTTCAGAGTTGTTTTTTCTTTCAAATAACACTAGTCAACACACATTTTGTGACTAAGACCACACAGTGTTCTTAGTAGTAATTTGTAGGTAGAATCCGAATCTGCTTTTAGATTTTTTCTATCACGTCAAGTTTTCAAGTTATGCACATCGAGACTTCTATGTTAAAGTAATGGGAGTGAAGAGAAGCGGCTACAATGTTAAAGTATCCATGTTTTGGGGCCGCAAAGAAAATTTACCAGGCCCCAAACACTGAATGATTTAAAAATGTTTCATTGTAAAAAAAGAAAGCTGTGCGTGCTAGAGAACTTTAAAAATTATATTCGTAATCAGCAGAAAAAATATTACCAAAAATCACCCACTTTCATTTTGTCACAAGAAAAATCTTATATTTTGTTGGCCAGTGTAAATAACCAGGATAGCGGCAAACTAAGACATTGCTACTTATCATTGATCTAAACATTTTCCATTTTTCTCCGTTTCTCTATAATATAAATATCAATTCTAAGGTATTTATCGACGAAACAAAATATAGACCTAAAGATAAAATGAGCCAGAATATGCTCCCAAGTTAGTTGTCAAGATCGCAAGAACTATCAGTTCTTATCCGGTGTTCCGCGAGATTTTCAATGCTTATGGATTATTTTCAAAACGCGATCTAACCTTGAATTATTTTCAAAACCGAATTGACATCATTTTCACGGATTCATTGACTATGAAAGATCACCAACGAAGCATAGTACAAAGATCTGGTCTTGAACCACAATTATTGATGTATCTACTGCTTCTTTGTTCGATCTAATTTCCATCTAAATATAATGAGCTATGTCGATGATAATTTCTGTAACAGATTTATGATCCTTCGGACAGTAATAATATTCTTATGAAACTAAATGAAGACATCAATTACTTGGAGACTTGCTAAAGCAACAGGAGGTTAACAATTACGAATTTCGTCCAAATCTCAAGTCCATTAGTGCTATTAAAATTCTTGGAGTCACCTTCCACACGCTTTTACAATTTAATGATTTGACTGATCACATCATTATACTCCACAATGGAAACTGCAAAGTAAACCATTTGCGGTCTTTCGCAACGATTCGCGAGTTAAAGATTAACTCAAGTACGACCATGCTCCCTTACTTGTACTATCATGTTGTGTCTGGATTAATACCCAAGTGAACCTGCAGAGAATTTCAGTCGCATGCAAACGAGTGTAATCATATCCATATATGATTGCTCGTGACGACAGTGCACGCTTCTTAATTTACTCAAGCTATATTCTGTTCCTAAAACCAGGCTTCTAATCGAATTAGTACGTGCACTTCGATCAACCGATCATCCTGCCACATTCGTCAAGCAATGACTTATAATTGACAATACCTAGAGGCTAATCGGGATGTTTAAATTTGACGTGAAAGAAAAACACTTTCCTCATAATGCGATTGAACTCTGGAATGTGCTACCTTCACGTTACGCGAATAAGTTATTAAATGCACTTCGTTGGGATGTAACAGGGGTTGTAAGCATTTTAGGCAAAATAAAGCATATATTTTATATCATCAAAATGACGAAAAAGGATAACCGATTTAATTGTGGAGTTTCCTTTTGATGTTTGTGTTGTTGGTTTGGTTAAGGACATTGCAATTAAAGTGAATAAATGAATTAAAAACTTTAAAAACCACTTTAAACATTTATAAATGTACATAAAGTTGAGTAGGGCCGGGAAAAAATACTCCCATCCTTTCGCTTTCAGGCTAAACAAAAAGCAAGCACTAGGTGGCTCGATGGCGGAGCAATAAAATTTTAGATCCAAATAAAAGTTACAAAAAAAATCACACAGAAACAACGTGGAACTTACTAACTGACGCGAATCCATATAGGCACTGAGAAAGAGCAAGTACAGTACTTGAGAGAGACGAAATTCGTGTTCTAATTAGATTAACATGCACATCCAAAATGAGTTTCCTACATGAATGATTACATATTTCCACAGATTGGCTGCTGGGCAGGAAATATAATGACAAAGAAAAATCATCCGGATTTTCCTTCAGATATTTTTACTATGCTGGAAGCTGCCCATGCCACCATCAATTTGGGTAAATTAGAAATTCATTACGTGAACCGAATTTAATTACAAATTTCTCTACTCTGAGTAGTATAGTTAGCATTATTACTAGTACAGAAATACTACAGAAGAGTGAACTCTGTCCCCTCTGTTCATTAATGGTCCTTTTTCTTATAGGTCATTTCGATGGCAGCCAAAAATCCTTGTCGCCTCTGGAATTGTTAAGCTTCGACACTAAAGGATGGGTTGTGCTCAATCTTAAAATGCAACCACTCTCTTCCGATTCTTTTTTTAGATCTTATAAAATCATGCCCCGGAGCCAAGTAAATGAAATATTAAGAAAGTCGTACTCACAGAAAACGAATTTGTTCTTTTTTTTTT
>JAHWFO010002456.1:1098440-1114231 GCA_023313115.1 Rhysida immarginata
ATTATCCTGTTGTAAGCAGTTTTTTGGTCATTGAGTAGCTTTGGCTCATTTTCAGCAACAAAAGCATCCAATTCGTCTATCATCTTCTATTACCTCTTTACGTGGTCAGAGAAATTAGCATCACCCTAAAAAAGACAGACTGTGTGTGTGGGGGGGGGGGGGGCCTAAAAAGCGTTTTATCTCCACCATGACCTTGACTTCGGGTCAATTTGACCTGACTAAAACCTTCCCAGGGTCAACATGCAAAATTTCATCATGATTGGTCCAACCATTTTAGAATGCACAGCGAACAGACAAACATACAGACAATTTTATATACAGGGTGATTCAAATTGTGTGTAAAACAATTTAAGAGGATATTATAGAGGTGAAGGTAAACACAAAAAGTCCTATGAACATGGGTCCGAATTTGAACGATAACATATGAACAGAAATCAAAATGCCTCCACCAAGATCAACAAGTTAATGACTCAGGTTCTGTAGAGCCTAGATTAATGAAATTTGGAGGATTAACAGGGTACATAAGACTGGATATACCGTTAAAATTTGATCGAATTCCAACAAGAAGTTTCCGAGTTACTCATTCAACATCATAACACGTGTTCACTTGTGAGTACTAACCATCACTTGTTACAATTTTGACTCCGTAACTCGGAAACTTCTTGTTGGAATTCGATCAAATTTTAACGGTATACACAGTCTTATGTACCCTGTTATTTCTCTGAATTTCATTAATCTAGGCTTTACAGAACCTGAGTTATTAACTTGTTGGTTTTTATTTCCGTTCATATCTCAGTTATCGGTCAAATTCGGACCCATGTTCATAGGACTTTTTGTGTTTACCTTCACCTCTACAATACTCACTTAAATTGTTTTACACACGATTTGAATCACCCTGTATAGAGAAGATAGAAGATAATAAGAAAAATCATATTAAGGATTTTTATGCTATTCAGTATCATTTTAAGCACACGATTTATATGACAACATGCATATTTGCACAACAAAGAAAAAAGAATTATTTTTGAAGTAACTGACCTTTATTAGGATGTATGGATTCCTCGAACGGTCAATACTTTTGCACACCGTGGCATGATATGAATGAGGTTATCGACGGTATCTTCTGAACTACTCATTGGCCGCAATCCTCAGTTCACGAACCTGTAAAATAAGGAAAAAACGTCAAACAACAAAGACAAAGCAGATACGCAGTTCAAAGGATGTGCCTTCATTCTCCACGGCAAAATTAAGACTAAAGATAAACTCAAGACTAGAGATACACGAAAATAGCCTAAGAGGGGGAGGAGAGAATCATTCTCCATCCTGAACAGAAGAAGCCAATAAGAAATGGCATAGAAGAACTCAACAGAAAATAATTCTACCAGTGGGAAAGAGCAAAGACTGTCGTCAGTATGAGATACCAATCTAGCTGCAAAGCAACTGCGATGTGCACCAATAGGCATGCTTAATATTGGATTAAGTCATGGGATCCAGACTGGCCAGTCCATACAATTAATTCCCTCCTTTTGAAGTATTTTGTCCATCGGCCGAACTCTGAGATCCAGCGCTATCATCCATGAAATTGGAGTATACTGCATCACAATAAATATGAGAAGGCCCTTTTGGATGACGTACAGTTCCGCATTTTAACATCTACTTTTGCCTGCCCAAAGTGCCCAATCCATCTCCATTGTAATGTGATGTTGCCAATATAACACCATCAGAAAAGAGTAAAGAAAACTGACTCCACTTCTCCCAACCACGATGTTCTTCAGTCCATTTTCGAGCGGGTAAAAGGATACACAACATTCGTCTACTCGCATATGTAAATACCATCTAGCCGAAGGCGATTACGGATAGTTTGTGTTGATAACCAGAGTACTCTTGCCATGAGAAGCATCTGTTAATTTATATATCCACGATTCTGCTGTTCACATCACACTGTTAGATATCGCACGACCGACTTTCATAATGTTGCCAAAGTTAGCCGTTTCCTAATTAATTTGAGCAATAGTATTGTTACAACAAATTGAAGGCATATAAAATAGCTATCATATCTCTTTCATCCTCTAATTTCCTTTTCAGTTTCAACCTCAAAGTCCGCAGATTAGGTGGCGCTTACGGAGGCAAAATCAGCCGAAATCTGTTTGCTGCAACCGGATGTGCTCTCGCTGCTCATCTCATCAAACGGTAATGTGTCTGCCAATGACTTTGAACTGAATTTCTTAAAAAAAATTGCGACTGTAAACAACAAATAACTTTGTTTGGAAGTGCCGTAATATACAGTATAAGTTGAGCAAAGCATTGAGTTAATAGCCGTCAAAACAGCCCTGATCGAATGAGACAGACTGGTACAGGACGCTTTTATTGAGGTATCTTGCACAGGACAATTAGCAGCAGACTCTATAGCTCTGAAAAGTTCGAAATAGGTATTAACCCGGATCGAACCAGTTTTCAAAAAAAAAAAAATCTCAAAAATGCTCGACTGCTGGGGATTTGCAGAGAAATTTGGAGGCTAATGAAATTTCTAAATGCTCGTCATGTTTCTGCAACCATTCCCGGATAATCCATTTACTTTGGCACCCTCTTGCTGAAAATGGACGCTGAAACTGTGGTCCAGATTAACTTCCAATTTGCACAGCGCACAGTGGTCCAGATTAACAATTTAGCTGGACAAAAATGTTTCTCTTAACAACTAAATATATCGATTCTCTCAATATATTAGGCCCACAAGGAATATTGCCCGAAGCTGAGAATAAAGTACAGAGTAACTTGAATTAAACATTACGCCCTGTTGGATATTAGCACTACAAAATATCACTTACAGTTTCTTCTCTTTTAACGTCGACTTGCAATGCTGGATCCACAACTCATGCCAATAACAAACGATGAGATCCATATCCAACCGGAATTCCATAGTCGAGCCAAAGAAACGCACGAAGAAACGAGCACGTAGGTGTAAAATAGTTTTCTCATCTTAGTAGAATTCTAGAAAGCCGCCCATGCTGTCTTGCAGATAGGCACGAACACCGCACGGAAAAACTCGCACTGCTCTCGGAAACGGGCTAAGTTCCGTTATGCTCATAGCTCGCTGCAAATGTTCTATTTCATCCATGGAGATTACAGACGGCCATCGGCATATCGCACAGAAAAGCAATTCACTTTCGATTAGCAATTCTCGTACCGACCCATAGTTCCCGTGGAATACTCAAGCTTGTTCGATTAATTCAATCCCTCTTGCTTCGTCGCTAATCGCTTGTTGCTCACTCGCTTCAGCAACTTCGATTCTGGTTTACCGTCCATCCATGATGAGAATTTGCCTCGATTCTCTCGATTTTAGCGGAGCCATTTTTTCTGACCTTCCACCATGAAAATTTTCAACCGACCTCTCTCCAAAATTTTGAATCCAATCACATGATTTTGTCATCTCGCTTCCGATTCGCTCTCTCTGTTGAGGACGATGATGACGTTCTAGGCGATGACGTTGCGAAAAAGTAACGAGAACGATTCCTTCTCGGGAACCGTCGTGACGAGAAAAACGTCGACGGTGATGACGTCAAAACGAACGAACGTGTCCGACTTCTCGTCGTGAATCTCCGTGACATTAAGACATAACATTAAAAGTCATCAACACAAATAAAACTGTGCATCTGTTCAAAATTATAAGTCTTTATAATTGGAATTGGTTTGTTAATACAGGGTAACAATTATTGACTTATATGAATAAAAAAAAATTGATAACTTTTGAACAATTGGCGAGATTCAATTTAAACTTGGCGATTCTGGGCATGTTGGGAATTTTTTGAGCATGCGCACTCATATTGTTGTTGTTCATTTTTCATTGAAAATTTTAGAAAATGATCTCATCCCTATTATCCAAAGTGAGGAAAATCCAGGATGAGAAACTTGTCACGCTACAGTTTGACCCTCTGACAGTGAAGGTCAGAAAAAAAAATAGTGGTGAAACAAATACAACTGATCATTTTACAGCCTGTTTGTGCAAGTTTTGACTTGTTTCAAGGAAGTTGCAATTTCGATTTTTGTCCAGCCAGATTGTTAATCCGGGCCTGTGCAGCGCTATGAAAAAACCTTCCCTATATTGCGCATTTGGCATTTGTCTAAAAATTGGATTTTTTTTAAGATTATTTAATATATTAGGATAATTTATTAAGATTAATAATAAAGATTTGTTTATATTTTCCTTAGACCTGTTCTCCTCCACATGGATCTTCCAACCAATTTGGAGTTAGTGGGAAAGCGAAACCCGGTTCTTGCTAATTATGAGGCTAGTATATATAATTTATATAAACGCTTGTCTTGGTTTACTTTCTTTTATATAATCTTTACCACCGACGATTTTTTTTTATCTAAGGTTGGTTTTGATAATAATGGAAAATTACAAGCAGTTAAAATCGAATATTTTGTGGATTATGGCTGTAATACTAATGAAACAGTTGTGGGGGAAATAACAAGGTTCGGCCAAAACGGTAACAAGCCTTAATCAGATGTTTCAAACTTTCAGAAAGTTTTATATATTTGAGTCTTTTCATTTTGTTTTTCCTTTCAGGTTATGACTGTCCCAATTGGCTTCTCGTCCCCAGAAGCGTACCTACTAATACTGCTTCGAATACGTACGTGAGAGCTCCAGGTAGACAAAACACCAAGTCATATGTATTTCCTGAAATAACCATTATGCTCTAAGCTTTGTTTTATTTTTTGGTCTCTTCGGTAATTGTTCACAGGAAGCGTTAAAGGCGTTTTTGTTACCGAAGTCATGATGGAAAACGTTGCTAAATACTTGCGAAAGAACCCTTGGGATGTTAAAACCTCAAACTTGAAACCACCTTCAAAGGTTTATCCTAAATTTCACTGTCATCATTCCTACTGATTAGTTTTTTGCGGAATTTAAATACTCATTAGTTGCAGAATTAATTATTTAATAAGTCTTTGATCGCTTTAATAAATAGCTGAATTATATATATTATTTATTATATCCTTGTTTTTATTATTATTTTCCAATAAAGGATGGATTGTCCCTTCGAAGCAATCTCCAGGACGTCTGTGCACAACTTATTCACGACGCGAACGTAGACGAGAGAGTTAAGAACATTGAGGAATTCAACAAGGTACATCATAGTGTTAAAACATGGTAATCTTTTGATATCATGAAATACTTCTGGCCCTAGATCTCATAGATGATTTTCTGGCCGTTGCAGGGTCCAATGTAAGAGATGTATAAGAAAAATCATTGTTAAAATTAAATTTTGCAATTATTTCAGTATAGAAAAGGAAGGAAAAAATTCCGCGACCTGAATTCGAACCTGGGATCACGGCTTTCGCTATCGCTTATCTTACAATTAAGTTATCGTAGACTGTGAATAGCAATGCTGCTATAACTTATCCCTATGGCCTTCCTTGAAGTCACATGACATCCCTAGCGGCAGAGCAGGCCTCCAACTCGCAAATGGACTTCTCCTCCTTACCCTTAAACCATCAAATAAACTTGATAGTCGTGGTCCCTGGTTCGAGTCCAGGTCGCGGAATTTCCCCTTCCCGTTGTAATTATGAAAATTCTACTTGAAGAATTTTCTTCGGTTTCTTATCTTTTCTCTGAGTTACATTTTACCAGGTTTTTTTTCAGCAGGCATTTTTTGTTATTTGTCGATCATAATCATATGCTTCATACATGGGGTTGTTTCATAATTATTAGCTGATTCTAACATTAGTTAAAAAACAGCAGTAACAGACGAAAAAATCCATTTTATTCAGAAACATATCTGCCATTGAGTAATTTGAGTGCAAAAATGCCACGGTAGCAGAAAATGGCTTGATAGCTTGACAATGGTCTAAGACATCGCTGACGGCATGAATCACAGCATCCTGGTTAGTGGATAGTCCAGAATACCAGAAATCAGTATTTTCGTGATTCTCCATCTTGGGTAGCATGTTCTTCATAAGTGTCTATGTGACAAAGGTGCCTATGTCACTTTGCCCCTCAAGAATTGGTCGAAATGGGGAGACATGTGAAAGTCTAATGGGCCAAAGTTGGTGAATACGTAGGCTGAGGGAAGATCTGGTAACCCAAGACATTGATTTTCTGCATACTTCTAATATATCATGTATATACTAGAGCTCTCTATTTCACGTGTACCAAAATACACGGGTACACGTGTATTTAATACGTCCGTGTATTGACCCGTGTATTTACAGCATCACGGGTACCCGTGTATCAGTGTATCGTGTAGCTACACGTGTACCCGTGTATTTCAGTTCCACGGACACTCAAGCGTTTAAATTGTTGAATCAGATATCAGAAAGAAAAACACAATAAAAATAATATTCAAGGAAAAAGTAATACACTTACACTATATACAATTGCTAATTATAACAATCGAATGATCACAGTTATATGTCTTATTTTCTAAAATCATAAATTATTAAATAATTTGGTTCACTTCATTGATAAATATACTTAAAATTCTACCATGATCTCATGTAGAATTTTGTAAATTTATATTTGCATAAGAGGAATACACCATTTAAGCTCAGTGGGGTGATTTGTACTAACCAATTGCTGATCATATATCACACACTTTCATTAAGAACTGAAGAAATTGAATGCCAATTCACAAAATTTTTTATCACTACTCAGTAAGTAAAAACAACAGAATACATCTCATATTATAACACAACCTCCATCGGTTCCGATGGCATTCCCTCTTACGTCTACAAAGCCTGCAGTGCTTTTCTCATCTGCCCTCTAAAACACATCTTCAATTTTTCAATCAAAACCGGCACTTTTCCTCAATTATGGAAAAATACCAAAATGGTTCCTTTGTACAAAAACAAAGGTGATTCAAACAGTATCAAAAATTACCGCCCCATTTCTATACTTTGTTTTCCCACAAAAAATTTTGAATATGCAGTCTATCAAAGAATCTATCCCACTGTCTCGCCCCATAATTCTGCCTACCAGTATGGCTTCATGAACGGTAGATCAACTCAATCGAATCTCATGGACTGTACACATTTCATTGGTGATGGGATTGCCCAAAACTGTCAGGTTGACCTAATATACATCGATTTTGAGAAGGCGTTTGACAAGGTGGACCATTTTCTCCTTACTAAAAAACTTTTACAATTTGGACTGCATCACTCGCTTGTCAAATGGTTATGCTCATACCTTACTGGTCGAACAAATTATGTTGTCATAAATGGCACTACCTCCAAAGCTTCATATCCTCCTCAGGAGTGCCCCAGGAGTCCAATCTTAGGACCATTATTATTTCTCTTGTTCATTAATGACATACAAGATGTAGTAAAATCATCCTCTTTGTTTTTGTTCGTAGATGACATCAAAGTGGGAAAAATTATTCCTACCCCTCTTAACTGCTTTGATTAGCAACTAGATCTATACTCTATTAGCTCTTGGTGTATCGAAAATAAAATGTATACTAATGAAAAGTGTCACTCGGTCACTTACTCACTGAAACATTCTCTTCACAGCTTCTCGTACACCCTTAATGGTTCTTCTCTTGATAAACAAACTACTATAAAGGATCTAGGGGTCTTTTTTAAGCACAACCTATCTTTCATCGACCATATAAACCACATTATCTCTAAAGCCTATAGGATCTCTTATTTCATTGTTCGAAACTACAGTTTCAATAGCACAGAGTTTTCTGTTTTCTTATTGAACTCCCTAGTAAGACCCGGCTTATGCTTCGACTATCTGGTCTCCGTACAATGTTACGTTACAGTGGCGTCTTGAGAAAGTTCAAACAGATTTTCTACGCTTATCAAATCATAAATTCTTTAATGAAAATTTGTATGCTACAAACTCTTACCTCAGAGATCACTTTCGTTGTGAAACGCTACTTAACAGACGTATTTATCTCGACGCCTGCTGCTTATTCAAATTATATAATCATATAACCTATTCTGTTAGATTTCTCAATTTTATAAAACTATGCATTCCCAAACTAAACTCAAGAAACACTGATATATTTTATTTACCACTGACTAAGAAATTTATTACAAACAATCTCCCTTTCAATCGATTATGTAAATTAGGCAATATATTTTCAAATTTAATTGATATTAACTTTTTAAATCATACTGAATTTAAAGTTATAATTTATGAACATCTAAACTCTTTTTGTTATTCCTGATGCTTATTGTAAAATTTTTGTTTCAACATTTGTTTTGATGTTTCAATTTTTGTTCTTGTATTTGTTTTCCTGTAAGCTGTCATTGGGTATTTCTAAGCCTGTTGCTTGCAATAAATAAATAAATAAATAAATAAATAAATAAATAACTGCATGGTTTCATTTAAAAATTATTTAACAGAATGCCTTTGTAGCATTCAAAAGAGGGAAGAAATTATTGAGTTTCATAAAAAACTGCCTAGGATTGACTGCGATAAGTAAATGAACCTACATGAAAATTCCTACAGTTCAATCAATAGTAAAAAAAATAAAAAAATCATCATATCAAATTTGCTCAATAAAAGCAATGTTTTAATGTACAAAGTTAACTTAAAAGAGAAAATAATTTTTTTTCTAATTTTATTAGACTCCTGTTTTTCAGAAAACAAACATATCGTTTGCAACGTGATTTTAGCTTGAATGTCTTGAACGGACACGTGTATAAAAAATACACGGATGACGGTACCCGTCTACACGGATACACGGGTACCGTCATTCATATTTACACGTGTATTAAGAACACGGATCCTTAGGCCAAAGGTACACGGTACCCGTGTGCTTTTAATACCCGTCAAAAATCGTAGGCTCTAGTATATACTCCGTCATGAAAGACAACTGGACCCAAACTATGGTTGTTCCCTTAAGGGGCCGATGTACTCTCAGAAGGCATCTATTAATATCTCAGTCAATAGGTATATGAAAATAAGCCCTTTCCTTACCATGAAGGATAAATGTCCGTCGAAGGCCTTATTTAATATAAAAGCTCATTTAATGATAAATCTTATGACCCAAGTGAGGGTACACTTAGCCGCAATACGTAATCAAAGTTAGGATCATTAATTTATATATTTTTATAATATAAATTTAATATTAATTTCTGGTGACATTCGTCCAGCTGGCGGCAATATATGCTAGTTGTGATTGTGTGGCCTTTCACTCCACGTAATCATCATAACTGTACCGTATCTCACACAATTCAAAATAAAGATGAAATGTATTTGGATCACAGTCCACAAACATTCGCGATTAATGCATCAATTCTATTTTTCGTTTAATTTCTTATAATTTTTAGAAAATAATTAAGATCAATACTTGTTACATGGAATAAAAATTAGCTGTTAATATTTGTTACATACTTCATTAAAATTTCATAAAATTTAGAATAACCGATGGAAGAAAAAAGGTTTAAGTGTAGTTCCTATGGAATATCCACTTGAATATGGCGCAGCCAAGTTTACCGCTATGGTCACCATATACAGAGCCGGAGGTACAGTAGCTGTTACTCATGGAGGCATTGAAGTAGGCCAAGGAATCAATACCAAAGTATGAATTATTAATTCTACATTGTCTTTGGGTTGTCGATGCCCTTGAGATGTTTTTCAAATTTGTTCGGTTGTCTTGTATGTTTCCAAAGATAGCTCAAGTGTGTGCCCACGAACTCGGAATTCCTCTAAACTATGTGTCGGTGAAGCCAACCAATAATTTCACTAGTCCCAATGCAGACACCACTGGAGGGTCCATCACAAGTGAACTAAACTGCAAAGTAAGTGAGCGAATGGAATAAATTAATAGACTTCAACTAATATAGATAGATCATATGGCAGACTGACTTGAGGCCCATTTTCCAGGCAGTTATGGGATGTTGCGCAATTCTCTTGGACAGAATGAAACCAGTTCGCGAAAAACTAAAGAATCCCTCTTGGGAGGAACTCGTGGATGCTTGCTACAGCGAAAATGTCAATTTATGCACTACATACATGTAAGCATCTAATAATTTCATTTAATTCATATTTTTGAGCACAATGATTATTGTAGCCTCTGCATTTTCTTCCTTTTATAGGTTAAGTCCCAAAGATAAGGTCAAAACTTACAAAATATACGGTTGCACTTGTACAGAAGTCGAAATTGACGTCCTGACTGGACAACACGAAATCCTACGAGTGGACATTCTCTTTGACTGTGGCATAAGGTAAATGATTTTTAATTTATTTTCATATACACGGACTTATCCATTTGTTAGGAACATCTTACTAGTTAGGCGTAGATTCTCCTTTTGTATCCAATACAGCTTAGATTTGTGTTGGTATCAACAAAAGGCGTCAGATACATTCTGATGAAGAAAAGTGCGTCACTTAACTCCTATCAATTCGATGATGATGCGAACAGCTCTCTCTCTCTCTCTCTCTCTCTAGCTCGTCCAATAAGAGTTCCATGGGGTTAGCATATCTGGTGACTGTATAAAAACAACGTAACCTCACCGGTCCATATACTGTTCTCTTATTGTGGCATAATGCACTGCCCTGTTAATAGATGCCATCAGGGGCAAAGTGTAGTCATAATCGATGGACCTGGTCGGCAAAAGAATTGAGGTATGCTTGATGTTGTGGGACAGTCCTACAGAAAATTTATTGCCGACCTTCCTCACACCATAATATTGCTATTCTTCTGCCTCATCCTGCTATTTGCATGGTGCAAGAGAATTCTTGATTCATCTGACCATGCAACATGTATCCAGTCATCAAGAGAAGGCGTACTATATATCTTATTTTTCGCATAGAGCTGCGTCATTCGAGATAGTCATCTACTACCGTTAGTCAGAACGAGGTATCGCCGTGCTCTTTGCTCTCTGCAAGTGAAAGATGCATCTTTTATTTTCATCGCATTCTCGAAACAGCATTCCAATGAGCAATGTTAATAAAAAAATATAATAATATATGGGTAGGCTAAGAAAATGTAAGTTTCAATTTAGTAACCCCCTAAATTGTCGAAATAACTTTCGAATTTAGATTCCGATTATCTTCTAAATTCTTCGTAATTGATAAAACTCTGTGTTAGGGAAACTAAAAATAATTAAGAGCAAAACTACAATTCTCCTTCTCTTTTACTTACTTCCAGCGTTCATATAACAATTTCCTCCCTTCGTTTCTTTCTTCAGCATGAATCCCACGCTCGACATTGGGCAAGTGGAAGGTGCTTTCGTAATGGGTATAGGATTTTACCTCCTGGAAGAAGTCAAATACGATTCCTTGACAGGAAGAAACCTAACCAACAGACTCTGGGTTGGTAATTATCGGATAATTAACACTCCGATTTCTCACATTCCTAGAGTTTAAGACAATTAACATAGTGATAGTCTAACTCTCCCGCAGAGAGTAATAGGAAATTTCAATAAAAGAAAGCAACACATCATCTAAACTGTATTCAAATAACTAATTCGTTACCACTGATTCTAAATGTTAATTGTAAACCTTTATTCTTAACTAGACGTATTTTCCACCTGCATCGAAAGATATTCCAGTCGATTTCAGAATAACGCTGCTCAAGAATGCTCCCAATCCTTTCGGGGTTCTTAGATCGAAAGGTAAATGTCAGAAAAATTATTGCAAAAAAATAAAAAATATATTATCATCACATTCTGCTCTATAAATAAGTAAATAAACCTAAAGATTCTGAGACAAGGTTAAAATTATAATCCAATGAATGTTGCTTACTTGTCGTGTTTTTAAGCGTTTGAAGTAATTAATTTTGATATTTCAATTTATTTTCACTTATAAAAGCTGTTGGCGAACCACCTTTGCTGATGAGTTGTTCTGTGCTGTTCGCCATTCAGGCCGCTATTCATTCTGTCCGTGCCGACCAAGGCTTTGACCAATGGGTTCCTCTAAGTGAGTCTCTAAACTTTAAATACCTGCATACCTCTTATGATATAGGAAGCTGAATTTCATTCATACACATATGTACATTGTGAAATGTATTCAGTGGAAGAATGGTAAGAATTTTTCATTCGAACAGTGCCGAGTCTATGCAACACGTGCTAGAAATTCCTATCGAAAGCACGAAAGAGATTTGTTAGCGAGCCATCATACACGGCTAATATAAATGATGTTCCCCAATTGAATCACGTTTTTTAATTCAATTCAGATATATATAAAAGTCGTACCAATGGAGAGAGAAACTCAAAATTTTTGGGATGCCATCGAAGGCAGAAGAGCATTTTGCGTCCTGGGTTTCCAAGTTCACCAGTCATTAGATCGCATCGGTATTTTCGATAAACTTTGTTGCAGATGCACCCAGTGGGCAAGTGGTTCTTCGATTCTAAGGAAAGGTGACGCATCTGCAACGTGCTTGGCAGAAATTTCCTCCAGACTGGATATGCCCTGAGTTACCAAGGGGCTTTGCGCTAAACAAAAGGTAGGAATATGTATCTAAATTTCATTAAAGGTGAGTTACACGCGTTCCAAATCGTGAACATCATTTATAATAGCCAGGTATTTTTGCACGTTTTTTTGCACGCGTTCCAGGCCCTGGATGGACGTATTGGATCTAATTAATTTAATAAATAAAAATAAAATAAAATAATTTAAAAACAACGACATTAAGAATGCATATCTTTAACCTTTTTAGATGCTCCTGCGACTGCAGAGTCCATTTTGCTGGCATCCAAGATAAAGAAAGAATACTTGGTTTACAAAATTACGGAAAAATAAAGCCATTCGAGGCTCATGCTCCCCATATACGGATAGACTGATTTCTCACGGACTATGGCGTTTTTTCGGATGATTTAAATAAATGTAAAAGTTTATGTTATCTGTAGCAGATTGCTAACTCATTATGGCGAGGGAAAATTTTGTTATTACATTTGAATAATAAACTGAATTAGCATCGTATAATTTTGTTAAGATTTTCTTGTTCAATATACTCTGTCGCTATATAAATCAAGTACATTATAATAATATTACTACGGATTTATTCGCATGTAACTTAGAGTTGGGTTAATATTTGAAGTTATACAGTCTAAGCAAAGTTTAACTTATTGTGTATTGTAATAAGAAGCCGATATAAGGTGAAAATTCCATCTGCCTTGCGGAACAAGAAGAATGACAAATTCCCCCACTTTGTACCCAAACAGGTTATTATGTGCTCGGTGGTCTGGACAAAGAACGTCTTACTGCGTATTCTCTTGCAGAGCAGTTTGTAACGCCCAAGATCAGCAATACCGAGAATGCTCAGCATGTGAAAATGGTCTGACGAAGTACTATGAAGAGCTTATGAAGCTTCATCCTTCACGGTGCTGCAGCCAACAAGGAAACTTAAGACGGCATTCAGCGCCGTCTTCGCAATTCCATTCGCCGGAGACGCCCTGCCTTGCAGCGGAACAAAACTTTGGATTCTTTTGTATGGCAATGCTTCAGCTTATCGGTCTGTTCTAGTCCAAGCAAAACTAGCGAAACAAGTTGTTACAGTGTTGCCTTATTTACCTTACGCTCCTGCGGAAATCATGCCGTACGATCTCTTGGTTGTTTTGCCAACACCTATTATCCTCCGAGGATAATAGGTGTTGGTTTTACTTGCATGAAACACAAACAACGTTGACGACAATTTTGTGTAGCGGTAGATGACTGCGACTTTGGCCTTTTGATCGTGTCTAAAACAAACCTAATTGTACGAACACAGGCAGAAGATCGCATTGTTGGGAGGGGGTAATTACTTAAGGCAGATGTGCATATGAGCGCCGTTAGAAATAATTAGAAATAATTATAGGGAGTGCACCCAGTAGAGAATGTGCAAGAAATACATTTATTCAAATATCAATAAACTCTTTGATTCGTACTTTGTCTTTCATTTAAACGTAAAAATCTTGGTTTTCCATAAAACCATTAAATGGAAAGAGACAAAAGAAAACGACTTACACCAGATAGAAAACAAAAGAGAATGGTTAAAAATCACGTTCTGTTCGATAATTGCGACTAATGGACCTCACTTTATGATGGCGGTAATCTGTGTGAATTTGATTTAAACAAATTTAAACTTTTGTACAAATCTGTGTGAATTTGATTTAAACAATTCTTTTGTTGTCTGCCTCCACATCACTCTACTCTGGACTCGGCCATTTCGGTTAAAATATAAAATCACGAGGGATGTCAGACAAAACCTTCATATAATTTTTTTTTCATGGAACGTTCATCCCTGCTAAAGTAGGAAATGCGAACCGAAAAACAAGCGAAGGAAATAAATAAGAGTTTTTTAATACGATTCGGATTTGTTTTTGGTTCAGCATGTATATTTTCTTCCGTTTTGTTTTCGGTTCATTGTTCCGATTCAACGGTGTTACGATGAAACGGGTGACATTCAATAATCTTTCTAAGGTCACCGAGGTTTCTAAGAAGATAAAATACTTCCAACTCTGACAAGGGTTGAAATTGGACAGGCCATCACGGATTTGGATGAAATTTTAGGAGGTCAATCTACAACGTTAATATCATTAATATACCTTCTGTGTAAAAGGATTTGAATCAATGGCCTTTCGTTTCGGAGAAAAAACAAAATATTTTACGTTTACTATTGTAGTGCCAAATAAGCCAAATGGGAAGAAAGGTATTCAGCGGTGGGGCAGTGGCTAACGTGAAGTTCTGTGATTTCCTGACCCGGGTTCGATTCCTGTCATTCTTTTAAAAATTTTTTGTTTTTCGCCGTTATTATTTGTTTGCACTTTGCGTAATAACATTCACATGCATAAAGCAACGTCACAAGTCAAAAATAAGCAAAATGCATTGTACAATATTTTTACGGACGGTCATTGCCGATCCGTGATTGGCGGCGTCGTGGTGGTGATGACGATGCGATGACGGATCCGTTCTCCACCCCACCCTCAAACCAGTTTCCATAGTAACCGAAAACGGAAAACGGATGTTAAATTGACGTGTGAAATGAAAAATAAAGAACTATTCGCACTATTGACAGTCTATACGCAATCGTCACAGTCACCGCCAAATCACGGATCGGCATTGACCGTCCGTGAAAATATTGTACAACGCATTTTGCATTTTTTTGACCTGTGACGTTGCTTATGTATGTGAATATTACTATGCAAAGTGCAAACGAATAATACTGTCGTAAAATGAAAAAAAAAATGACAGGAATCGAATCCGGGCCAGGAAATCACTGAGCCTCACGTTAGCCACTACGCCACCGTTGTTAAGTTGAATACCTTTCTTCCAACTTATCTGACACTACAATAGTAAACGTAAAATATTTTATGTTTTTTTCTCCGAAACGAAAGGCCAATGATTCAAATCCTGTTACACAGAAGGTATATTAATGTTGTAGATTGACCTAAAATTTCAACCAAATCCGTGCGGTCCCCTTCTAAGTGTTAGACAAAAAGCCAGATGGTGTTAAAAATTCAACTGAATATCCACAAAGTTATATCTACTCAGAGATAACTTTGAGAAATAATCCATCATCTTCCTATTAAAATTCTAGCTTGCTCTCAGGGTTTCAGTTTTACGTCTAAAATTCAAAATTTTACTACTGTATATGATACCAACTCAGAATATTTGGTGTTAAAATAAAAATCGTGACAACAAAACAGAAATTAAAATTTGTTTTTTTTTTCATTTATGGAATTACTAGTAATGAACTAATCAAATGCCCATAACTAACTGCTTCAATACTCATCAACTCAAAGTCATTAATAATCTATTAAAAAAAGGAATCAGCAAATACAGCACTCAAATTCACTACGAAATACATGTACAGGGTCTTTATAATTAAAGTTCCATTTTGACATGGCCATAAAAAAAA
>JAHWFO010002456.1:1124231-1139567 GCA_023313115.1 Rhysida immarginata
TTTTGCGAACAAGTGGAAAATTGCTTCGTTTATATTTTTGACCCATACATCATCGTTTAGATAGATTCCGTGAGAAATAATGGAAACAACGTTCCCGTATTCTATCAGATTCTTTTGTTTTTTTTTAAAACTCGGAAGCTAACTTATAGTCAGATTATAGCCTACCAAACTTTCAAATAATTTGGTCCTCGATCCTGGTTCCATTTATTAAAAAAATAAAATAAAAAGCATGCAAGATTGGATAAGACAAGCTACGAAGCTGATTTTCTCCACGTCTACTAACATGCTACGCGATTTTGTTTTCCCACAACAAGTCACGTGATCTGACGTCATGGCATGGGGCGGTGCCAATGAAATCGGTCAATTAGTTTCAGTCCTCTCCCTGGCAGCACACCCAACTCACCAGTTTCTTCAAATTTCTTAATCATCTTTTTTAAATCATTAATGGACATAGGCCCATTTCGCAAGTTTTTCAAACGTCGATATTCTCTTAGTGCAGCAGAAGCATTATTGGAGTTCTGGTAAAACAACTTCACCAATAAAGCTCGATCCTTTTTAGCTAAAGCCATCGTGAAGAATGACTTTACATTTAATTTCACTGTCATTTTAGAGCTTTTCTAATTTTACATCTCATTTGCATAACGTCTCTGAGTAAAAATTCTCAGATAGTTTCCTACATGACCAGCGCCATATTTTGACGTAGCGGTCAAAATGTGAACTAATTTTTTTATTGCAAAATTCTCTTCCCCATGGTCTGTATAACATATATCACAAGTTTCGTCAAAATCTGATTACCAGAACGGCCGCTAGAAGGGTCTAAATGGTGTCACTTTAATTATAACCACTCTGTAGATAGATTGAGAGAGTTCAGGAGCCCTGTTTACAATGTCATCAACATCCCTCATCAACATGTAACAGTTTCAATAGAGTTGTATTCAGTCACAGAGTGTGGAATCATGTCCTGAATGTCTGATCGATCGGCTCGATGGGGTTAAATAACTTCAGGCGCGGCTAACTGCTGGCTGGGTGACAGCCAGTGGCTTGAGGACCACTGCTGGGTGGGACGGCTAATTGGGGCACCGCTGTTGGGGGACTTTAGTCCGACCCATTTGCTGAGTGACCAGTGATGGATGCCCAGCAGTTGATGATTGCCACTGCTTTGTTCGTCCGCCAGCAGCTCTTCCATCATGAATCCCCCGTGCTTCGGTCCGTCGGTCCCGGCTGCTACTGTCATCTAGTAGCAGCAGTTAGTTACTAGGATGGCGCAAAACACAGTATAAGGAATAAGGCGCAAAACTCCTTCGAAGGAGTAAATGCCGCAGAATATTGTTCTGCGATAATCTACCCTCATATTGACGGTATGTCATGTCCTGTGAGAGTATATACGCAGTGGAAGATTAAAATAAGTAAAGAAACACAGAGCATAGCTTTGGCTAAGGTAAATAAACAAGATTTATTGCTGGAGTGAAATTTAGTACCCTCTACATGACTTTATCTTGAAGGCTCAGCCCCCCAGTCTTTAAAAAGTAAATTTGCGTTTGCGATTTCACTCGCGATTTGTGCGGATAGTTAAAATTAACCGGACAATCGTTGCGGACCGGTATTAAATAACCGTCCGTTACAAAAGCAAATTATTAGTATTAATAAATGAACTTGCGGAATGACAGCTGGCAGCTTGGCTGGCTAGTCGTCCAATCGTACTCAAAACGCATACGCTGCATAACTATAGAGAAACGAGAGGAAAGAATATTTTAATATTCTTGACCCGCAGGATCTTCTCGTATCGATCTATCTTTAAGCTTACGCAAATGTTAACAACTAAAATAATGGCACCCAGACGTCACAGCCCCGGCGAGGCGTCCGATAATTCTAGGGCAAAGAAACGACGCTCGAGCGGGAGCAGGAACGTAAAGATTGCCAAACATGAGGCTAAATAAGTATGGCTCGTAACCAAGTAACAGGAACGAGACCTACCTTGTGTAAGGGACCAGGTCGCCGAGCTGCTCCTTCATTAATCCGTCTAAAATCCAGGGCGTGATTACAACCTGTAATACGGTGGAGTCGATGCAGCTCAGCCACTGTCGAGGGAGCAGAAATACCAAATCTTTAAGGGCGAATCCAGCAGTGACCACCAACCAACGATGCGGACGGACGAGTCTCGGGGCGGCCGTAATTGACGCGACGAACGCTGGCTGACGCAGTCGGATGACTCCCGTCTCGGTAGCGTTGGCGCTTTAACAGCGATTCACTCCTGTCGAATCCTGTGGGCTCCTTTTCCGACGTGTCGTCGTCGTAAACAGTCCAGAGTTCCCCACTTGAATTGTCTCTGTAAAAGTCTCAAGTGCATTAGCCAACGAGTAACGAGCTCGGGAAACACAGCATCTCGCACGCGGGCGAAGGACTGTGGCTTTCTCACGCTGAGGCAGCGAGCGACCTTCTTCATCCGGCCGTTCTTTTCTCTCCCACGCTCCGAGAGACGAAGCCACAACGTGTCGTTCTTTCAGAGAGCGATTTTCCGACCTTTCCTCACGGTCCCCAGCCTCCAATCCCTCATTCCAAATCTCCCGCTCGACTTTTCGACGCGCACGCTTTTTTCTGCGCCTCTTCCTGTTTCTCAACGTACGACGCTTAAGCGTGCGGTCGCCAGACGAAACTTTCAAATCATGACTCGTTTTGTCACTAGATGGCGACGCCGTCTTTCCACTTTTGCTCCCCGATGTTGAAGCAATGGAATTACAAGTTGTCGCCGAATGCGGTGACACGGTCCCAGATTTACCAGCAAGAATTGCCCTCTCACACAATCGGTTGAGACCTTTATAATTTTCTAATATGTTTAGATAAACATTACAAAAACCATCTGAAAAATATATTTTCTCCAGTTACTAGCTTATTAGGAAAAGTACAGTTACTTTTTCAGCAAAAGCTTGAACAGCTGCACGCCCTAAAAAGTTGTATATTCTCTTCTTTGTTTTAGAATAATTTCTTACATCTCTCCAAAGTTTTTAATAAAAAAAGAAATAATAATGATTTTTATTTATTTATTACTTTTTATAATTATCCCCCTTAACCCTTTCAGTTCCTGCGTCCATTACAATGGACATACATGATTTTTATGTATATGGCTCTTAAATTCATGTGCAAGTATTTTTTACATATTTGTATTATTTCTAGGTTTTCTATTAGTTTATTACATAATAAAAATAATTTTTAAAGACACCCATCTCCATTGTGATGGACGTGAGTGGGTGATATATGGTCTTAAATCGCAATTTTAAAATATTATATCAGGTTGTTGCAAAAGCTTTTTCCGGATTTTTATTCCAACACAAAAACGATTGAACTTGAATGACATATTCAGCTCATGCAGATGCCGGGCAATGGTTGAAATGTGAACCTTGAACTGTTCTGCGAGTTCCGTCATTGTTACATTGTGATCTTCATCAATTGCTTGGCGTAGATCACCATCTGAAATCATGATTGGCCGACCAGAGAGGTGCATCTTGAAGAGTGCTATCTCCGCGTTTGAACCGGCGATACCATTCTTCTATTGTACGTAAACTAACAATGCCATCACCTAAACGTTGGCAAATGTTTCGGTGACATTGCGCAGCACTGATCTTTCCAGAATACTCGTAGAAGATTATTGCTCGAATATGCTCGCGTGAAAGGTCCATTTCAGACCGTTGAGCCTCTTAAGGGATATGAGTTAGTTCTGACGGCGAAGTAAACGTAACCATTCAATCCTAGGGGTCTAGGCTGAACTCATCGACAAGCTGTCGATCTCGACAAAATCTAACCGTCGATAAGTGGCTTATTACACATTTATACACAAATTTACACACGTATGGCTAGATGATATACACTGATACACACATTTACACATACGTTTAAACATTTATCCATGTATACACATAAATACATATATAAACACATACCTGTAGACACACTATATTATTATTTTCACAGTTCGAGTTTCGTAGCACAAGAGAGTACTTCATGTATATAAATATTTTTAAACAAGTTTTTGTTAATATTTTTAGAATATGTGTATTCTTGAGCTGTGTGTATTTAGCCTGCAGGCCGGAAACGAAGGAAAAAAGATTTTAATAAGAAATCTGTTGCGAAATTCTAAAATAACGATCGCCAAGTGCATAGTCGACTGCTCTTGAATTGTAGACAAGAATGGCAGAATTGTAGGCAGTTGTCGATGGTCAAAGTCTACACTCGAAAATCGACGGTGTAGAGTCTGTACACTGTAGACTCTGTAGATAAGTAGACAAGTGTACACTGTAGACAAGTCGTGTTCATGCTAGCTCGAATCGACAAATGCGTCATTAACCACGTGACCGTCGACACTTGTCGACAGTCGACTGCTTGTCGATGAGCTCAGCCCAGACCCCCTAGTGTCGACAACAACTCCGGAATTCCTCTCCGACGGGTTCGACGGGAATGGTAGCGTTTACTTCGCCGTCAGAACCAACTCATGTCCCTTAAGGGGCTCTTTCTTCTTTGGGAAGTGGTGAAAGTCGCAATGTGCAAAGTCTTTCATTTTTGAACTGCAATTTTTAATCTTTGAACTGTAGGCGCTGCAACGCCTCTGGTGTGTGGTGACTCGTTTGCGGGCGGACGTTATCGTATCCAGAAGAGGGTCCAAAGCTGCCGTGTCGACAACAACTCCGGAATTCCTCTCCGACGGGTTCACCCAACTGGTCACGCGTTGGCGCAATGCTTGGAAAGGAATGGGGACTATGTCGAAAAGTGAATAGTGCATTACATAGAGGACAAATGTGAGTATAAGATACAAAAAGAATTTTGAAAATCGGTTAACAAATAAAAAAGTTACAGCCATGGAGACCTTATTTATCAATCGCCCCTCGTACTTCCAAGTTGCCTTTTAAAACCGGACAAACATACAAACATTGTGCTTTATATCTATAGATAATAAAAATTAAATTGTCCCTGTCTTAAAAACATTTGAATATTCTTTTTCTTAATTGTTTAAAATAAAAATCAATAAAATGCTTTTAAGGGCAATTTATCTCATTTTACCAACGTATTTGTTACGAAAACTTTCATAATTTAGGCACATGTCAAATCAATTCCTTTATTACTGTATTTAATATGTATACTTTTTATACCTCAAAATTGCTCATCAGGGACAAGCAATTTATTCATTAAAGTCATTCACTCTGAGAAAGGAATCTGTTCATGTCGAATTTACTGATTTTAGCTTGGTGGCATAAATGATGTTTCAGCATGTCTTACTTTTTATTAAAAAAATTAATATAAAAATTTTAATAATATCTCTAAAAATGTTTAACCAATTGTCATTAAAAATACGTCATGACACAGTTTAAGGTATCCTCTAACAATGTATTAATTTCATATGGTTTTGCTTTTTGCCGTATCGGAGGAGAAAGCTGCACAAAATTGTTCACAAACTTATATCTGTACATACATACGAACATACGTGTAGACGGAAATTTTTTATGAAAGCTTCAACACATATTCTCGAATCATGAGTTTTTACGTCGATTTCAGACAAAAAAAAAATGAGTTGGGGAAACGAACACGTAGACCTTCACTCTTAGTAGGCCAATGACACAGAGTACATCTCTCTATGCATGATAATATAAAATTATGTTAATTTTTTCAAGCAAAATACACCCTGCTACAGTATCATTTATTTATTTATTATTTTTCTTTTCGTGCCGTCAGACCCGTGATGATAAATGATACCAGCCAAGGAATACTCAGGAAATAGAAGTTCATTTTTCCTCAAGCTGTTATTTATGGCATCAAACTTTTAATAAGGCTAAGAATAAAATAATCAGTATTTTCACATTTATTTTGAAAAAGTAGATATCTATCTACCTAAAACATTTTCTACCCATACTTACAATGAACCTCTACTATAACTATTAATTGTTCTCACAAGTTTGCAATTATGAAAATTGTTTCCTTGTTGTCATCTACGGTGTAAACAAAATAATTATCTATAAATGCATATTCGAATGCCATATTCCTCGCATATAACGAGAAAAATTTGTTTCATATTTTCCATCCAGACTGAATTTAAAGCATTCAAAGAAAAATTTTCCTCTGGAGTTAAAGCATAAATTTGAATTTCCTCTGCCATTCTTTCAACCTCAAAGATTGCAATTTTAATAAAGACCAGTAAATAAAAACCCAGTGTTTTCAGTCATTAACAAAGTATCAGCAAATTTGACACAATAAAGGCATATCCTCTATAGAAAAAAAAAATACTTGACTTTGACAGACCAATGTCCGAGAACTTACTCAATTTGAAGAATTTTCACCTATATTTTAAAGAATATAGGAATATATTTAAATATTTGAAGGAATATTTGAATATATTTGTTTTCCTACCTCTTGTTTCCCATTAGTTTACCGAAAAATAAAGGCATAGGAAATTGACTAGGAAGTACATAGAGACAAAAACATTTCTAAAGAGCACGCAGATGTTCGAAGATAATAATGAATGATATAATATCGATCCATATGGTAAAGATTTAGGGCGTCATATGCTTAACGGCCAATTGCTCGGTACCAGCGTCGGTCTGTCAATATTCTTGGCGAAATCGTAATGCTCATTCGTCAAATCAGACTACGCTTTTTATCAACAAAAGTTGTTTGCACGAATCTACTTTTCTATAGATTTGGTGTCAGGCAGTAGATAGGTTTTAGCATCTTGCTTCCGTTTACTATCTAACGCTTTGGTGAAAATTTTCTTGTTTTTGCGTGTTCCGATTAAGGAGAACTCAGTCCAAAAATGTTCAGCTGGTTCTCATCTACTCCGCCGTCCCAAGTCAAGAGTAACGATAGCGAATCAGACGTAGTGCTGAACGTTAATGGAGAAACTCATAAAGGTCATTTTTACATTTTTAATCCACTTTCTGTAGTATTCAGTTTATAGACATTATTTTTAGCTTTTATGAGTAGTTTTAGATCAAAGATTTGAAAAAGTACTAATTTGTATACATCATTGTTTATAAAATGATGCGGGCGCTGTCATTAACCATGCACGCTTACTTGACGCGGGTGGCCTTGCACAGTTCTTTAGCATGCCCAACGAAGCAGATTGTAAACAAATATTCTCTGGAGGCGTCTGAGGCGTTCTTCGTACTAAGACCTACCTACCGGAAGTTTAATCTCTTAAATTGCTGTTGCATAGGCAATTAAATTTTAATGAGACTTTTTCGATATGTAAGGCTAGGCTAGTAATTAAATTAATATGTTTTTAAACACTTTAGGGAGTTCTCAAATGATTCCAGCGGTTACGTAAATTTTTTGCAGTTGTTCTACAGGATGTCCGAAAACTCCCGCACAATAGGTAAGATTCTAATATTTCTGCTTGAATAAAACTGGCTGGATGAAACCTTTCCTGAACACTAGATTGGTCGTAAAGGACAGGTCGAATGGGCTCCACGGTCGCCAGATTTGAATCCAATGGACTTTTCATTCTCAGGGTATCTAAAAATCGTGACCACCTGCGTATCAGGATTGAGAAAGAATGCCATGCTATGGACAATCATTATGACCCCAGGGTGTTAAACAAACTAAAATTCCGCCTACAGAAAACCTGTCTGGAATTCGACGGAGGACATTGAAGAAATACTGTAATTTTGCCTATGATGCGGGACTGTTCGGACACCCTGTATCAGCTTTGTGGTGATGAACTTTTGTTATGTAAGAGAAGCAGATCTGTACGTTTTGTTTAAATTGCACGGTTTTAAATGTAATCATTCATTTAACTACTCGCACCTTATTTTAAAGCTAAATACATACACATCAACAAAAATAAAGTTACAGAAATTTTTAATGTACGAAGTTTTTGAATGAATTTGATAGTCATATGCCCATTTACTAACGGAGGGTTTACAGAAACGGAAACTGAACGAATTCAAATTGATTAACCATGTGAAGATTTCTCATCAAGTATAAATTAATAATACACAGTTCACGCTATTTCTATCATGATTGCCCTCCACACGTTCAAGGTTACATACATTCAAATCTGATCAACAAATCCAGGAAAATCCTACTGCAGAATTTCAATCATGATTTTAAGGTCAGGGTTGGCAGCTTTTGCTGCTCGCTATGATCGTTTATTCCAGTTTAAAACCGACGTTCCGTGTACACTAACTATTCATGTAAGTGTATAAAAGTCCAATTAATTCGTTTTGCTTTAAAATATTTCGTTAAGCGGCATTTTTCTCGATATTGTTAAAAGCCTTGGCAAGCGTTAACGTGTAAGGATTCGATCAGGTTGTGCGAACATTTTTGGAATTACACACGTTTCGCGAATCATATTCCATTCACACTACTTATTTTATCATGCAGTGTGAATAAGATATATAATGCGGAGAATAAACGAATCTAATCTCTAATTCAGCCTTACCTTTCTAGATGCTTGTCCCATTTGTTTAAAAAAAAACAAAGAAATTAATTTTAGAGCACAATTTATAATTTTGCATGCACTAAAAATTGAAGGCGAACAAAAAATCCCAAAACTATCTTTTAAAGAAGTTTAACTGTTCGACGGCCTTTCATATCTCGGACATAGATGGCTGATGCGGTTGTTTTATTTATTTATTTATTTATTTATTTATTTATTTATTTTTGTTGGTGCGCCAATATCAAGATCGGTTGTGTCCTTTCACATAGGTATACATTTCCATGTCCAGTGGCAAACTTTAAATTAGATGCCCATTTCAGGTTTCATTTAATGAATACCTAGTTGAGAATGTAGATTTCACCATACGCACAGATACGCGTTCCATTAGAAAAAGGAAGTACTGTGACAATATGTCATTTATTTTTCTTACATAATCATCATTCGTATTTAACCATCTGTCATTTCACAAAATCTGCGTGGCGTTATCATTATTGGTTAAAATTTCATATTTTTTCTAACCAATTTACATTATTTATGCACTTGATAAAATTATGCCATTTTAATTTAACCTTGATTAAAAATACTATATTATCGTGAATAAGATACTCTCTAAATTACAAAATGTTCGTAATATGAACTGTAAATTACGTAATGAGTTTTAAAAAATGCGCAAATAATTTATCAAATGAGGGAAGAGGGACCATGTAGTTTTTATTTTATCAAAACAAGTAATAAAACGTTCTAATATACTCGACAACTGTATTTGTAAAATTAGTACATAGCATCTTCCAATAAGCCATCTTGTGTTAATCGAAAAAACACTTTCATAAGTTTTAATCATTTTATCTAAAATGAATGACTTGTCTAACAACCATTTAACAAGACTGGACTCTATACTGGACTCCAAGAAAATGGTCCTCTGTATCCATTTCACACGCTTTTTCAGTATTTTAGAAGTATAGCGGATGGCAATCTTGATTTACACAAATGCAGAATGTTAACTTCCATATCCGCCAATCTTAAAAAGTACGCAAGTTTATATTAGACACTACGCGCTCGTTAGTTTCTACTACGCAGATTTCTTTTCTTATTAAAAGACAATAAAGACTCGTTCTTAAGAAGGCATTTTTTTCAGATTTTACGTACAGTAATATGAATCTGACTCTATGCTTCATTTTTACATCTTCAATGTAGTTCCTACCGATTTGGCAGCAAACATTTTACTATGCGACTATTTGAGGGATCACTTACACTTGACAGGGACGAAGTACATGTGTCGAGAAGGTACTTGTGGCTCATGTGTTGTGGGTGTCACGAGATTCAATCCAGTCCTTAAAGAGGAGAAAACATTTTCAATCAACTCGGTGAGTCGATATTAACTATAAGAAATTCCTTTCAGTAGATATAATATTTTATGCGTAAATATTACTCCATCTGTCTAATAATCGAAAATAAGTGTTCAGAGGGAGTGTATGATAAAATTGCTTTTTTTTTATAAATATGAATAAAATCTTCAATCATATTATTGCCAAAAATAAAAATCTGTTTTTCAAGCATTACAATAAAAAAAAAAGTTCTTAATATCTTTCTGATTTGGGCGAATTTAGATTAAAGACCCAAAATGAAATTATTTACACGCTCATTGCTACATAATATTAAATTACATAGACGACCCGTTTTAGTGTCTTCTACCAGTTTACGCATGTTCCGGTTTCAATATATGGACAATCGAAGGGATTGGCAAAACGGATCTTGGTTCCAAAATCCAGGCGGAACTAGTAAACAAAAACGGCACCCAATGTGGATTTTGCACCAGCGGGATGGTCATGACCATGTACAGGTATTATAAAGGAGGAAAAGAGACAAAAAGTATCTATGTTTGAGCGAACGACAGCTGAATTAAATGGAAAATGTCATTTTTTTAATGTTTATTTACAATATGAAGCTTTTTAGAGAACAAGACGACTGCTGATATACAAGATGTTGAAGATCTGTTTGATGGAAATATGTGTCGATGCACAGGTACATACAGTATCTACACCTTCCCTATATAAAAATAATGATAATTTTTGTAATTCCTTACCCCCAACTAACAAATAAAAACATCTATATGTACCATCGGGTGCAAAAAGGTTTTTACCTGCTCTGTAGGAACTGAGCTTACCGGATGTTGATCGGTTGCAAAATCAGGTACTTTTACTGAGAGTCAAGGCAGATTAGACTGGACCTGTCCCTTCTGAATGAAAATAGGGTAACAGGTATACGCTTGGGATGTGCTATTCATGTGCTCAACTATGACTTAAATCTAAACCTTTTTGCACCCGACTGTACATAAATCATCATAAGCATACTTACTAGCATCCAATCTTATTTGCTTTCCAGGTTACAGGCCCATTCTGGACACTGCAAAATCCGTCTCACAGATGGAACAAATCAAAAATTTATGTGTGAGTATTACACAAAATGAAAATAAAATAAAAATAAAAAATATGCTTTTAATGCTATCTTTTTAAACATATGGATAAGCCTAAAAAAATTAAAATTATGCACGAACAAATTAGCAACTCACAAAATTGACACCAAAGAAATAATATCGGATTAATTAACTGCCGAACTACAATATACTGTAGAAATATGAAATTATTTGCGGATAACAGATTTAGAGTTAAATACATTTTTTGAAATTAAGATCTCTGGTTAAGAAACACTGGTGCAGAAACTATTAATCACAGATACTAATATAGAGAGCTTAGAAAAACTAATAGGGTTGTATTCGTACAGGCTGCACAGAATCTACACAAGTTGCAATTACGTGTCGTTGATCATGTCTTTCGTATAGCATACATTGCGTGGCAGCGTTTAATGTGAGCTCTCTCTAAATAGGGGACTGGTCCGAGTTGCAAAAAGGACAGAGCTTTTGGTGAACAGCAGGAACATCTACACTGAGAGGCCAATTTATTATGACCACCTGATAGCAGAGGGGGCACGAAGCGGTAAGCAAAGTAAACGTCGCATGGGGGCGGATTGTAGGATAGGGCGGCAGGCAAAGTTGAAACTGCGCATCTTTTAGAGCAGAGCCGGCGCTAGCGGTGGTGGCGAAGATGGCGACCGCCCAAGGCCCCGCGTTTGCAGGGGCCCCGCGCTTAGCCCTTATAATATTATAATTAATATAGTTTTCGGTCCCCGCAAAATTCAATTTGCCCAAGGCCCCGCATCCTCCTATCACTGGCCATGTTTTAGAGGTTTTTATAGGGGCACCGAAGAAGCTAGCGCTGCCTCTGCCTGACAATTCTAAACAAATTAGCTATGGCGTCACGCTGTTGTCGCTAGATGGCGAGACTGGTAAAAAAAAAAAAAAAAAAGGAAATACTAGAAGCGATTTGTTTGTGAAGATATGGGTAAACAACGCGATTTGATAGACCTGTTGTTAAAGTAATAGAAGGCAGGAGGAAACACTTGCCCACAAAACAAATTTATTCCGCTCAATGTATATTTCGACGACCAGGTGGACTCGAGAACTAGAAAGCCTACGCCCTAGCCCTCATGGCTGCCTGGGCGGCGGACACCTTTGGGACCGAACCTAACTGTCCTATTAAGCGAGGTGTCCGGTTAAATGAAACTGGCTCTTTCGTGACGCAAATGTTTATCACAGAGCCCTTTGTTACAGTTGTTTTTTCGTGACACCGAGTTGAATTAGTGAAGAAAAACATTCTTGCTACGATAGTCAACAATACGTTAACAGTCGAGCAATAAATCACTGGTTCACCAACCAACTCGGTGTTTGCATTTTTGACCTCGCTTAAAGATTTACTGATTTACTTCATTGATTTATTCTTTACTTATTATTAATTTTACGTATGTGCATACAATATCAACAATAAATAATGTATATTTATTTAAGAAGTCTGTAATTTTAGATTCCTTAATATGATCTATTTTGGAAGTTGCTAAACTTTCCTCAAGATGCACAATACACACGAGTGTTTTGTCATCACCTTGGTCCACAACAAACGGTTTAAGGTGAAATTTCCGCTTCAATGCTTCGGAATAAGAAGAGATGGTAGGTTTACATTCCAACTTTTCGCAACTGTCCAAATTTTAAAAAGGCTCGTCTTCTGGATCTTCAGCAATCCTAGTTCCAGTGATTACGTAGCAGGACAATCGGTTTCGATATTTTGGTGTTCCTGAAGGTAATATGCACCCCATGTAGCCCTTTCGTTTTTTTAACAGGTGAATTAAGGGGAGGCCATCCTCACTGTCGTCATCATCAATTTTGTTGTGTACAGTCGAACCCGCATATAAGAACACTCCGCTTATAATAGCCACTATTCCCTGAATAACTTTATTGTTTTTGGTAAATTCCGCTTATAAGCGCTTAGAGCCCGTGGATTTGTCCAGTTAATTGATGTTAAAATCAGGTGATAGGTCTGCTTACCCTGTCCGTTGTCCGGAAAAGCGAGATGTCCGGTTAAGTGTTATTATTTTTTCGGACTGGAAAAAAGTGCCCGCTTATACGAGGTGTCCAATATGCGAGGTTCTACTGTGAGGAGGTGGTCATAATAACGGTTTGATGTTTACTATCGTTTGGTGCCCTATCGTTTGCTTTTGCAAGAGTTAGGACGTCTATGACTATGATTGCATACACAAAACATACCAAGATGATTCCATCAGAGAAAAAGCACTAAAAAAAAAAACAAATACTAAATGTTTGTAAAATTACAAAAGAGGCGTTCAAACTGTTGACCACGAGCAGCAATGCATGCCTCACAGCGTCTTGTTATTGAATTTCTGAAACGGCCAAAAATCCCTGCAGTGTCTTTTACATGATCACTTGCAGCCAAAAATCGCGCAACCAGTTCCTCTTCCGTATATCATATCCTTCAGATTTTTGGCCGTGTCAGAAATTCAGTGCACCATTTCTTATCTTTAATCACGCATTTCTTTTTTTTTGATTTAATAATTCAGAATTCCACTAAAGAGAAAAAGTGTGTCAATGGAACAGTGAACGGCCAATGGGAGGTAGTTTCGCGCCGACCACCTCCCATCAAGAAGTCGATTCGTATCCAGCTTGAAGATGCGGACTGGTACCGACCTATGACCCTTGACGAGTTGTATGATATCCTTCGAAACATGGGCGAGGATGAGAAATACAGACTCGTTTGTGGCAATACTAGCATGGGTATAAAAAATATTTTATTTTACTCGTGCATCACCTACTTAATATTTCAATCTACTTTTTAAATCTTTCATCAATTTTTAAATTACCAAAAAGTGAAAACTCTAATCCACATCCTGTAGAAATTACTCTTTTTTTCAGTCTGCAAATAAATGTTTATTTTTCATAAAAATTCTTGGCGTTAAAAAACCCTCTCTAAATATTTTTATGTAATTAATTTCATGAATATTACAGGGTGCGGCAGGTTTTTGAGAACACGTGAGTATGACGTAATAGTCAATACGTCATACTATTTAACAATTCCGAAACGAGGCAGATAAACATGGCGGATCTAAAGATAACCCAGCAAATGAAGCGACATGCTGTCATCGTCTCCTTAGCTGCAGGACACTCCGACTCCGTGATTGCTGCATTCCTGAAAATCGCCCGTTCGTTCGTGTTCAAAGTTCGGGGAGAACTGGACCCTACCAGTGGTGATGTGCCAACCGTTTCACATCGTCGGCGCTCGGACCGTGTCAGGACGCCGGAATTCATCCGTTCTGTCCAAGCTGCACAGCTGCAATCGATGAGGACCCTGGGAAATTCATAAGGGCACTCGGGAGGGAGCTGCAGGTTAATGAGGCGACCATTCGACGTGTGGTGCAGACTGGACAGGCCCAAGCGCCTCCTCAACAAGCTGAAGCATCCGGAGAAATCTTCACGACCACATCCCTCCCAACATGTGGGCCCCCCACTCCCCTGATCTCAATCCTTTGGACTGTTACGTCTGGGGCGTCATTGAGAGGTAGTCCAACAAGCATTCACACCGTTGAAGTTCTCAGGCCAGCTATTGTGGAGGCAATGGCAGAAATCCAGAAGACGCACCTCATTGCTGCCTGCCAACGGTTCCGACAGCGTGTGGAGGCTACATTGCGGCGGACGGTGGTTTTATTGAATAACGATATGTATTTTGTAGTCCTTTGTACAAAAATGTAAATTGTATTAAAGGCTCTATGGTATCTTAAGTGTCTGCTCCTTTTACCTATGGATGTCGTTTTGTTCTCAAATACCTGCCGCACCCTGTATATTATAGCATTTCTTTAAAAAATATTAAAAATATATCTTTTAATTGGAAGTGCTGTATTATAAGTAATACTTGAATGAAACATGCGATATAAATTATTATTATTATTATTATTATTATTATTATTATTATTATTATTAAGTAGAGGAAGAATGGAGCTACTTATTGGTTTTACAATATCAGTCTTTCACCTTCATAATTTCTGCATTTTTTGAAGTAAAAGGTTGAAATTCGGAATATAGCTTACAATGGGCATGTGCACCTTCACTATTTAGTTTGGTTTTGATTGGTGCACTGGGGTCGGAATCTCGGGGGTGGGAGTCAGAGGGGACAAAAGATCTATGTGCTATTTAGATACGTAAAGGAGTGAAATACAGATTCCTCTAGGCTAGATCTACATTACTATGAAATTTAGGCCAAATTGTTTCAGTGGGGTCGGAGTTGTTGGGGGTGGGAATCACTTGGTCTTTATAGCTATGGCAGCATATGGCATGTGATATGTCATTCTATCGGAAATGGTGAGCTCTTTTTCATTTTCTAAATACTACGTTCAAGAAAATCAATTTTTTGATTAAAAAACTTGGGGCGGGGGGAAGGGTTAAAAAGTGCAGATAAAGGCGTAGGCTTCCCCCTGAAAACGTTATTTGTAAATTTGTAAAAAAACCTCCATTTATTTTT